>CAKNYM010051118.1:278411-330595 GCA_932195095.1 Andricus curvator | reverse complement strand
AAATTAGAGAAATAAGTTTTTTACCGAATAAAATAAATTTTCAACGAGATTGTTCAATTTTCAACCAAATAAATGAAACTTCAGCCAAAAAGATTAATTTTCTACCAAAAAAGAATCATTTTTAACAAAAATACATGAATTTTCAACCAAATATTTGACATTTTAATGGAATTTTCAAACTAATATATTTTTGATGTTATGGTTTTGACCAGGTAAATTGTATTAAATAATTTGATGTTGATTGTTTTTTCTCTACTAGTCTAAAATCAATATTTTGAATATTGATTTTTATTTTTGAATTGCGAAAGATCTATCATTTTTTAAAGTTAAGATCTATCCTGGGTGCGGATCCCAGCGAAGCTTGAGAGCAATTTTTTCACAATTTAAAAAAAGAATCCATATTCAAAATATTTATTTTAGACCAGTAGACAAAAAACAATCAACATCAAATTATTTTCAAACTAATAGTTGAATTTTCAACCAAAAAGATTAATTTTCTATAAAAAAAGACCAATTTTCAACTAAAAAAGATAAATTTTTAACAAAGAATAGAATAGTTTAGTTTTCAGTTAAAGAAATAAGTTTTTAAGTCAATAAATAATAAATAAATAATAATAATTTCTAACAAAATACACGAATTTTTATCCAAATATTTTAATCTTTAATGGAATTTTCAACCTAATAGTTGAATGTTCAACCAAAAAGGTAACTTAGTCACCAAGAAGATTAATTTTCTACCACAAAAGGCAACGTTTCAACAAAATACGGAAATTTTCAACCAAATAGTTGAAGTTTCAGTTTAAAAAAATTTTAATGTTAACAAAATAGTTAAGTTTTCATAAAAAAAAAGATTTTCATTGAAAAAATTGATTTTCAAACAAAAAAAATTACAAAATAGTTCAAATTTTAACCAAAGTGATAAACTTGCAACTAAAATAATGAATCTTCAACAGCAATGGTTAAATTTTAAACCAAAAAGATGAATTTTCAATTAAAATGATGAATCTTTAACTAGAATAGGTAAATTTTTAATCAAAATATGAATTTTCAACAAAGAAGATTAATTTTCTACCAAAAAAAGACGAAGTTAGAAAAAGACATGAATTTTCAACTAAAAAAGATAAATTTTTAAAGAAGAATGCAATAATTAAATCATCAGTTTAAAAAAATTAAATTTAAACCAAAAAATATAGATATATATTTTAACAACATTTTTAAACAAAAAGGAGAAATTCTCAACAACATGTATGAATTTTAATTAAAAAAGATACATTTTCAGAGAAAAATTGAAGAATTAACTTTAAAGTACAAAAATTAATTTTCAGCCAAAGAGCTGAATTTTCAACTAATCATATAGAATATTCAACTGCCTTAGTTAAATTCACAGTTACAGAATTAATTTTCGAACAAAAATAAAACAAATTTTCAACAAAATAGTTAACTTTTCAACCAAAGAGATGAATTTTCAATTTAAATTATGAATCCTTAACAAAAAAAAATTAATTTTTAACACGATATTTTAACTTTCAACCAACTAGTTGAATTTTCAACCAAAAAGGACGAATTCTCAACAAAATACATGAATTTTCAACTAATCATATCGAATATTCAACTGAATTAGTTAAATTTAAATTTAAAAAAAATAATAATTTTCAAACAAAAATGAAACGAATTTTTAACAAAAAACACGAAGTTGAAAAAAAATACATGAATATTTAATGAAAAAAGATCAATTTTTAATGAAGAATTAAATAAATTAAATCTACAGTTAAAAAAAAAATTCCAAAACAAAAAAACAAATGTTCAACAAAATATTTAAATTGTCCAACCAAAAAGATGAATTTTTAACCTAAATGATGATTCTTTAACAACAACAAAATTAATTTATAACAACATATTTTTAATCTCAACCAAGTAGTTGAATTTGAAACCAAAAAGGCGACTTTTTTAAAAAATACATAAATTTTTAACTAAAAAAGAAACATTTTCAACAAAAAATTGAAGAGTTATATTTTTAGTTACAAAAATTAATTTTCAGCCATAGACATGAATTTTCAACTAATTTGATAGAATATTCAACTGAATTAGTTAAATTTACAGTTGAAAAAATTTAATTTTCAAAGAAAAATAAAACAAATTTTCAACAAAATTGTAGTTAAATCTTCAACCAAAGATATGAATTTTCAATTTAAAATAAAATAAAGTAAAATTTAACCACAAAATACGAATTTTCAACTAAAAAATATTGTTCAGTCAAGAGAGAAAAAAATTTCAACCGAGCTGTTGAATTTTCAAGCAAAAAAATGATTTTTTAACCAAGAAGGTTCATTATCAATCAAATACATGAACTGTAAACTACAAAATATGAATTTTTAACAGAAAGTATAGTTAAATTTTCATTAAAAAAAAAAAAATTTCTAGCAAAAAAAACGAATTTTCAACTAAATAGTTCAATCCAGTAATATAAAGCTACTTTTACAAATGAAAAACATTGATATTTAATTTTATATTACAATTAAAAAAAAATGACGCATTCTCTTGAAAAAATTCCGACTTGAAAAAAAATTCTCTGATAAGCCCAGGTTTTTCAGGTTTCTCATATGAGTAGACACCCTGGAATAGAAAGATATACCTTTTTTTCAAACTTAACAAATGTATTCGTACCAAATTCTGCTGACGACTGATAACGCAATCAGGGAAACGTCCCAAGCCTGTCCAATATTCACTCTCGATTTGAGAAAATGCGCAGCTTCTTGAGAAACGCTTTCAATTCGACACATTAATTTCGCAAAACTCTGTGTTCTCACTAACGTATATTCTACCATTTGTTTTGTTGGTAAAATAACGTTATTAGAAAAAGCTACCATTTCCGTGCACTCTTTAAGATATTTATAATCATTTTCGAGGGAAAGTTTTAGGTAGTTTAAGAGAGCTCTGTTCGTTTTTTCCATATTTTTCAAACCCTTATCGCTTCTGAATTTACACTTCATGCGATAAATTAATCTCCCAAGAAGCGCAGCCTCGAAATGCAACATTTCCTGAGACTCGAGATCATTGATGGTTTTGTCTAGTTTCTTCAAAAACATTTTGAAATCTGAAAATATAATAAAAATTGGTTTTTCGTGATTTGTGTGACTGCGTGTCTATTATTGGTAAGGGGTCATCCATAAACTACGTTACCAATTTTAGGCTATATTTAAAATATATATTTAAATTTATTATATATTTTTTTATTATATATATATATTCAAATTCATGATTTAAAGTCCAAATATATATTGAATTTTCAACAAATAAGATTAATTTCTAACCAAAAAGACGAATTTTCAACAAAATACATGAATTTTTTACCAAATAGTTGAATTTTCAACTTATAAAGGATACACTTCGAATAAAAAATGGAATAGTGCAATGTTCAGATAAAAAATTAGTTTTTAACAAAAAAAAACGAATTTAAAAAAAAAAAGGAAAATTTTTAGACAAAGAGGTGAATCTTCAAAAAATATTAATTTTAAACAGACTGGTTCAACTTTCAACCAAGTAGTTGAATTTTTATCTCAAAAAGATGAATTTTTTAACAAATAGTTACATTTTTGACCAAAAAGATGAATTTTCCATCAAAATGATTAATGATCCACCAAAAAACACGAATTCTCAACAAAATACATAAATTTTCAATAAAACTGTTGAGTTTTAAAGCCAAAAGGACGAATGATCTACAAAACGGTTGAATTTATAACCCCAAAATATTATTTTTTAACAAAAAAGTTTATTTCCTACCAAAAAGTTAAATTTTCATAGAAATAGTTTAATTTTTAACCAAATAGTTAAATTTTTAACCAATTAGTTAACAAAAAAGTTAATTTTCTACCAAATTGTTGAATCATCACCCAACCCAGATTAATTTTCTAAAAACGGAAGAGTTAAATTTTCAACAAAGGCGAGCGATTCTTCAAATATATGAATTTTTAGCAATCGTTCAACTTTCAACCAAGCAGTTGAATTTTCAACTAAAAAAGATGAATTTTTAACCAAATAGTAAAATTTTCAACAAAAAAAGGAAAAATTTTAAACAAAGAGGTGAATCTTCAAAAAATATTAATTTTAAACAAACTAGTTCAACTTTCAACCAAGTAGTTGAATTTTTATCTCAAAAAGATGCATTTTTTAACAAATAATTACATTTTTGACCAAAAAGATGAATGTTCCATAAAAAAGATTAATGCTCTACCAAAAAACACAATTTTTCAACAAAATTGTTGAGTTTTAAAGCCAAAAGGACGAATTATCTACAAAACGGTTGAATTTATAAACCCAAACTATTATTTTTTAACAAAAAAGTTCATTTTCTACCAAAAAGTTAAATTTTTATTGAAATAGTTAAATTTTCAACAAAAAAAGGAAAATGTTTGAACAAAGAGGTGAATCTTCAAAAAATATTAATTTTAAACAAACTAGTTCAACTTTCAACCAAGTAGTTGAATTTTTATCTTAAAAAGATGAATTTTCTAACAAATAGTTATATTTTTGGCCAAAAAGAAGAATTTTCCATCAAAAAGATTAAAGCTTCACCAAAAAACACGAATTTTCAAGAAAATACATAAATTTTCAACAAAATTGTTGAGTTTTAAAGCCAAAATGACGAATTATCCGCAAAACGGTTGAATTTATGACCCCAAAATATTATTTTTTAACAAAAAAGTTAATTTTCTACCAAAAAGTTAAATTTTCATAGAGATAGTTTAATTTGTAACCAAATAGTTAAATTTTTAACCAATTACTTAACAAAAAAGTTAATTTTCAACCAATTGATTTAATTTTCTACCAAATTTTTGAATCATCACCCAACCCAGATTCATTTAGACCCAAACATTTGCATTTTTAATCAAAAAGGATGTATTTTCATCCAAGAAGATTAATTTTCGACCGAAAAGACGAATTTTTAACAAAATACATGAACTTTCAGCTAGAAAAGATCAATTTTCAATAAAAATATTAACTTTCAACCAAGAATGAAAAAGTTAAATTGCTCATTAAAAACATTAATTATCAAACAAACAAAAAAAGAATTTTCAACAAAATAGTTACATTTTCAACATAAGATATGAATTTTCAACTAAAATGATGAATCTTAAAAAAAAAAATTTCAACAAAAGAGTACATCCCGAAGGATGATTTTTAATCTAGGATATTAATTTCCTAAAAACGGAAGAGTTACATTTTCAACAAAGGAGGCGAATCTTAAAAAAATATTAATTTTTAGCAATAGTTCAACTTTCAACCAAGTACTTGAATTTTCAACTAAAAAAGATGAATTTTTAACCAAATAGTTAAATTTTCAATAACAAAAAATTAATTTTCCAGGAAGAAGATTAGTGTTCTACCAAAAAACACGATCTTTCAACAAAGTAAATTAATTTTCAACAAAATTGTTGAATTTTAAAGCCAAAAAGACGAATTATCTACAAAACGGTTGAATTTTCAAACCCAAAATATTATTTTTTAACGAAAAAGTTAATTTTTTACAAAAAAGTTAAATTTTCATTAAAAAATTTTTATTTTGGTTCGGAATTCATCTCGCTTGGTTAAAAATTCTATTATTTGGTTGAAAATTTAATTATTTTGTTGAAAATGCAACTATATTGTTAAAAGTCATCTTTTTTATCAAAAGTTCAACTACTTTGTTAAGAATTAATTTTTTTAGTTGAAGGTTTATCTCCGTGGTTGAAAATTTAACTATTTTGAGAAAAATTAATTTCATGTTTGGTTGAAAATAAATTTTTTAAATTGACGATTAAACTATTCGATTTTTGGTTAAAAATGTATCTTTTTCAGTTAAAAATTTAACTATTTGGTTACAAATTTATATTTGTTAGTTGAAAGTTTAACTTTTTGATTGACAATTCATGAATTTTGTTGAAAAATAGTCTTTGTTGGTAGAAATTTAATCTTTTTGGTTGAAAATTTATCTTCTTGGCTGAAAATTTAACAATTTTCCTGATTTTTTTTGTTTCAAAGTTATTTTTTTATTAGGGTCTTTATCCGAAAATTTAACTATTCCATTTTTGATTGAAACTTTATCCTGTATACAGTATAAGTTAAAAACTTAACTACTTGGTAGAAAATTCATTTATTTTGTTCAAAAGACATCTTTTTGGGTAGAAAATTAATCTTGTTTATTAAAATTTCAACTTTTTGGTTGAAAATCCAACTATTTAGTAGAAAATTCATAAATTTTGTTAAAAATTCATCTTTCTTGATTGAAAATTAACTTTTTTGTTAAAAATGCATCTTTTCCCATTTAAAAGTCCACTATTTTCTAAAGCATTTGACTTTTTAGCTTAAAAATTTTACTATTTTGTTGAAAATTCATCATTCATGGTAGGAAAGTCATATTTCTTGGTTGAAGATGAACTTTTTTGATAAAATTCAACTGTCTTCTAAATAATTTGTCTTTTTGTCTTTACAATTCAAATATTTGATTCAATTTTAATCTTTTTTATTTCAATATTCGACACTCGATTGAAATTGCATCTGTGTATGCTGAAAATTCAACTATTTGATTAGAAAGTCAACTATTTTGTGAAAAATCTAATCATTTTTAATTCAACTACGCTGTTAACAATTTATCCTTTTGGATTCAAAATTCATCTTTTCTGGTAGTAAAATCATCCCTCTTGGTTAAAAACTTATCTTTCTTGTTTTAAAGTAATTTTTTTGTTAAAAATTCAACTGTCTTCGAAAAAAAACGTCATTTTGGGTTGAAAATTTTACCATTTGGTTAAATCTTTAACTATTTTTTGGAAAACTCATTTCTTTTACTGGAAAGTTGATCTATTTGGTTATTAAAGTCGAAAATTTAACTTTTTTGTTGAAAATTTGTCTATTTGGACAGGAAATTCGTCCTTTTTGATTGATAATTTGTTGTTGTAGAAAATTCTACTGTCTTTTTTGGTTAAAGTAAAGAAATTTGACATTTTTTAATTTTAATCTGAAACATGAAATTCGTCCTTTGGCTTAAAAGTTCAACAATTTGGATGAACTTTTTTGCGTTCTCCTCTAAAACACTTTTAATGTTGAAAAATTTTTTTTACCGAAAATTTAACTTTCCAATTTTTGATTGAAAAAGTATATTTTTTGTTAAAAATGCAACTGCTAATTTTTTTGTTGAGAACTGATCTTTTTAGGTTCGAAATTCAACTATTTGATTGAAAATTCATCGTTCTTGTTTGAAAATTATCTTTTTTGTTGAAAATTTATCTTTTCGGATTTAAAAGTCAACTATTTTCTAAAATATTTGACTTTTTATCTTGGAAGTTCAACTATTTGGTCAAAAATGCAACTATTTTTGGTTGAAGTTTAATCTTTTTTATTTAAAAATTCATCTATTTGGTTGAAAAGGGATCTTTGTAAGTAGGAAATCAAAGTATTTGGTTAAAAATTCAAGTATTTTGTTAAAAATTTAATTAGTTTGTTGAGAAGTCCAGTATTTGATTAAAAAGTCATAATTTTTCAAAGAAAATTCAACTTTTTTGTTGAAAATTTTTCTATTTAAACAGAAAATTCGTCTTTTTAGATTGAAAATACATATTTTTTGTTGGGAATTCTACTGTATTCTAAAAAAATAAATAATTTGGTTGAAAATTTAATTATTTTGTTGAAAATTCGACTATTTTCTTAAAAAGCCATATTTTTGGTCGAAAATTCATTTTGTATAGTATAAAGTCA
Organism: Andricus curvator; assembly: GCA_932195095.1. Lineage (NCBI taxonomy): Eukaryota > Metazoa > Arthropoda > Insecta > Hymenoptera > Cynipidae > Andricus > Andricus curvator. The sequence goes on along the minus strand of CAKNYM010051118.1, from coordinate 322,867 downwards.
TCTTTTTTGGTAGAAATAAATAAATAAATTTGAATATTTTTTATTTTAATCTGAAATTTTATTGTTTTATTCCGTTTATAAAACATTCTACGGAAAAAATCAGGGAAAGCCAGGGAATTTTGAAAAGAAAATTTTTCGGCCACCCTCTCTACTGAATGGAATTTTAATATTAAATACTATTTTAAAGAAAATTAAGAAGAATTAAAATATAAATCCAAAATACGATTACACCGTTACCGCGGACAAATTTCCGAATAAAAATGTTTAAAATCTTAAGAAAACTTTCAAGTTCTAAAGTGTTAAAATCTGAAGCCCTCAAATTTTTGAGTGATAAACTTTGAATCTGAAATTGAAAAAAAAATACGACGCTTCAAGTTTTCGGAATCATAAAATTAAGAATTTACGTATTTAAAAATATCTAAATTAATGCTATAAAATGTCAAATTTCTAATAAAGTTAAATAATTATTATATATATTATATTTCATATATATTGTTTTCTAAATGCAATTTTTGTGAATTTAAAATTGTTCTTATGTAAAATATTATAATTTACACTCAAAATTTATATTGGATAAAAAATGCAAATTTGCGTGGGCAGGATTCAAGTATTTCATATGTGTATAATTGTAGAATAATGATGAAATTATTAGAAATTATTGTTTCAGGCATTTTTTGTCAAAAATATATAAATAATATATTTTATAAATTATATCTACTGTCAAATTGCAAACAAAAGTGATTTGTTTACGCCAGATTTTGAGGTTAATTTTTTTTAATTTACCTATTTCCTGTGAAGATACTTTCCAAGTATTAGAGGATGGACGTTTTAAATCCAGTTTATTCCAAAGAGCTTCCATTGTTACACTTTTAAAAAATTATTTATCCAAAACAGGTGGTTTTATAAACAAACATACCAAAAATATCAGTTTTATTATGAAGGTTATAAAGTCACGTGGATAGCGAAAAGCAGGTTTACAAACTTTGCACGCAAAATTTTCCTAGGTGGTTTTTAAATTTATGGCGCCAATTTTAAAATTTGCGTGAAATTCTGTTTATTAATTTAAAAAGCTATAAATAAATTATTGACGAAAAAATAAAATTAAGAGACGAATTTTCAACAAAAGAGTTGAGTTTTGAAGCTAAAAATTGAATATTTTTGAAAACATTTGAATTTTAAACCCGAAAAGATGAATTTTCAACAAAAAAGTTTAATTTTCAACCAAAGAGATAGATTTTTAACTGAACTAATGAATCTTCAAAAGAAATTGTTGAATCTTCAGTTAAATAAAAAATTTTCAACAAGAAACAACAATTTTTCAATAAATTAACTAAATTTTTAGCCAAAGAGATGCATTTTCAACTAAAATGAAGAATATTTATCCCAAAATATGACTTTTTAACCAAATGGTTGCATTGTCTACAAAGTAGAATCTTTTTCAACCAATAATAATACTTTTTAACAACATTGTTTAATTTCCAATGAAGTAGATTAATTTTTAACCAAATACTTGTATTTTCAACAACAACAAAAATAGAATTTATGACCAGGAAGATTAATTTTCTATCGAAAAATACGAATTTTCAACAAAGTACATGATTTTTCAACTTTAATTTAATTTTCAAGTAAAAAAGTTAAATTTTTCACAAAAAATAGAACAGTTACATTTTAAGTTAGAAAATTAACTTTTTTACCAACAAAAAAAGAATTTTCAGCAAAATGGTTCATTTTTCAACAAAAGGGACGAATTATTCTCAACTAAAATTATAAATCTGCTAACAAAAAATGCATTTTTATCAAAGTAGTTCCACTTTCAACCAAGTAGTTGAATTTTCAATTTCAACCAAGAAGATTAATTTTCTACAAAACAAAATTAACAAAAAACATACCTTTTCAACCAAAATAGTTCAATTTTTATCTGAAAAAGATAAAATTACAATAAAAAATGGAATAGTTAAATTTATAGTTAAAAAAATTGATATTCGATAAAAAACGAATTTGCAACTAAATATTTCAATTTTCTACTAAAATAGTTCAATTTTCAACCACAAAGATGAATATTCAAGCAAAAAGATTAATTTTCAATTAAAAAAGAGGAATTTTTAGCAAAATACATGAATGTTTAAGAAAATAGTTCAATTTTCAGTTGAAAACTTAATTTTTACCAAAAAAAAAAAAACAACAAATTTTGAACAAAGTAGTTGAAAACTATTCGGATTACCTACGTAAATTATTACTCAGAATTAACTGGAATACTCTGGATTACAAATTTATTACTGGAATCACTTAAATTACTTCAAATTACACAGATTATAAGTGGATTACTTCAAAATATTTGAATTACTCCGGGTTACAAGATTAAAAATATTTCGATCAAGAAAAATGAAAGTTCAAACCAAAAAGACGAATTTTCAACCAAAAAAGGTTTTTCAGTCACGAAAGAGAAAAAGCAAATTGTGGAATTTTCAAGACAAAAAAATAAATTTTCTACAAAACAGTTAAATTTTCAAACCAAAAATATAAATTTTCAAAAAAAAGGTAATTTTTAACAAAACCGTTGAAATTTCAACCAAACAGTTGAATTTTCTTCAAAATCATAATTTTCAGCCAATTAATATAAATTGTCAACCAAAAATGTAATAGTTGATAAAGATAAAGATCTTTCAATCAGGAAAGAAAAAAAATTTAACCAAATTATTTAATCTTGAAGACAAAAGGTTATTTTGTACACAATAATTAAATTTTCAACCAAAAGAGATGAATTCTGAACCAAAAATGTAATAATAGACTTTTTAATTAAAAAGAATTAACTTTTAACCAGAAGTAGTTAAATTTTCTTATTGGGAATAAATTCGTTTAAATAACATTAATGTAGGTACCACATTCCCAATATTTCAATTTGAAATATATTGCACTTCTAACAAAATAGTTGAATTTTCAATAAAAGGAGTTGAGTTTTCAAGCTAAAAAAATTAATTTGTAAAAAAAGATCAATTTTTAACGAAAGAGTTTATTTTCAACAGAGAAAGATAAATTTTCAACAAAAATACAATTAATTTCCAACTAAACAGTTGAATTTTTAATTAAATAGGTGCATTTTTTACCAAGAAATATTTTTCAGTCAAGAAAAAAAATCAACCAAATAGTTAAATTTTAAAACCAAAAATATGAATTTTCAAAAAAAATAGTTAAATATTCTACAAAATAATTGAATACTCAACCAAAACCGAATTTTTTCAACCAAACAGATGAATTTTTAACAAAAGAAAGATTTTTAAAAAAAAGATAAATGTTAAACCAAAACTGGAATAGTTCAATTTTCAGGGAGAAATCCAAAAAATAGTTAAAATGGTAAAATTTTCAAGCCAAAACGACGACTTTCTTCGAAGACAGTTGAATTTTTAACAAAAAAGTTATTTTTAAAACAAAAAAGATAACTTTTTAACGAAGAGGGATGATTTTGCTACCAGGAAAAATGAATTTTCAATCCAAAATGATAAATTTTTAACAGCATAGTTGAATTTTCGACCAAAAATGATGACTTTAACAAAATAGTTAAATTTCCAACTGAAATGATGAATCTTCAACTGGAATAATAGAATTTTCAACTAAAATGACGAATCTTCAACTGGAATAGTTAAATATTTAATTAGAAATATTAATTATCAACCAAAAAAAAAACTTATTTTCAAATAAATAGTTAAGTTTTCAAACTATGATTTGAATTTTCAATTAAAATTATGAATCTCCAACCAAAAAATGAAATTTTGACAAAAGAGTTTGACTGTCAACCAAGTAGTTGAATTTTCAACTGAAAAGGTGAATTTTTAACTGAAATCATGAATGTTCAACTGAAATTGTTGATTTTTCTACTAAGAAGATTAACTTTCTACCAAAAAAAGCGAATTTTCAAAATAATACATGAATATTTAACTGAAAAAGATAAATTTTTTACCACAAATATAAATAGGAAAATTTCCAATTAAAAAAATTAATTTTCAACTGAAGGGATGATTTTTGAAACTAAAATGAAGGAATATTCAACTGGATTATTTGAATTTTCAGTTAAAAAAATTATTTTCAAAAAAAAAAAAAAACGAACTTTAAACCGAAGCTTTAAATCGTGCTCGATAATGTATTTACCTCGCGCTACGCGCTCGGTCATTGTACATCCCCCACATTTTAAAAATTAAAAGTCAAACCATCGACAACTGAAATTTAGTGATCGTGAATTCTTTTTTGTTAAAGATCTTTCGGCTCTAAAAAACACATTCTCATAACGCGTCTCGTTAGAAAAAACAATTAAAAGAAAATTTTCAGATCTAATTTAAAAACAATTATGTTATGGAAAATTTTATTGTAGCTTGTGTCTTTTTATCCAAAAATTTAATTTGTTTATTTGCAATGTAATTTTTTACGATTAAAACAAAAACTACGCGTCTTATCAAAAAATGATTGATAGCAAATTTGTAGCTCTTTTTTGGGTGAACAACTTTTGTCGATTAATTTTTCTCGTAGCTTGTGTCGTTTGTCCAAAAATTTTAATTTTTTTTATTTTTAATATTGTTTTTGACGAGTAAAACAAAAACTACACGTCGAATCGAAAAGTAATTCATAACGAATTTGTGAATCTTTTTTGGGTGCACAATTTATATCTATTCATTTTTTCTCGTATCTTGCATAGTTTGATCGAAAAATGGAATTTTGCATTATGTTTTGTTGAGTCAACATTTGAATTTTCGATTTTTCAAGAAATATTCAACAGCTGTTATGATAATCTTGTGGGGCTTTCAAAAATCAACGTTTTTCTTTTCTTGACTTTTTTTCATATCGTGCGTTTTTTAGCTTAAAATGTTCATTTTCGTTTGTTTTTTAGATTTTTAAAATGCTATAACTCTGATACTTTTATTTTTATCGAAAAAAAGTGATGAGGATAAATTGTTCGAATTTATCAGTACTACGAATAGCCATACATAGAATTTTCAAATCTTGAAAATAAGAGGTCTCAAAAATTTTGAAAATGCTCTAACTTTTTTAATTTTCATCCAAAATAGCTGGCTAACAAACTCGTTTTTTCTTTTTATGCCTTAAAAACCTGTGCGAAAGCTTAATCCAATCTGATTAGTCTCTCAAAAGTTATCGTGCCTACAGGATATAGACAGACAGACATACAGACAGACACTTGCGTGAAAATCGTTTCTTCCGACTCAGGGGGTCTCAAAACGTGGAGATTTGATGAAAACCGACTAAGCCAAATTTTACATAAAACCAATACCTTCTCATTAGGATGAGAATGTAACAAATGAATTTTTAACAAATAATTTTAACTTTTAGCTAAGTAGTTGGAGTTTTGAGCGAAAGAAACGAATTTCTAACAACAAAATTAGCTTTTTACCAAATAGTTGAACTTTCAAACAAAAGAGACGATTTTTTAACCAAAAATTAAAATTTTCAACCAAGTTGTTGAATTTTCAACCAACATAGATGACGAATATTCAGATTTTTAAAATATAAACTTTCAAACTCCTGTTCCAAAATTATTTAAATATATATCACGTATTTTGTGAATGACCTCGAGTAATATATGAAAGTAAAATAATACAGTGAACTCTTGCCTATCCCAAGGACCGCGAAACGTAAACATTTGGGTATTTTAAGGCTAGAGGGACCCCCACCTCTACCACAAGTCGTGGGGTGATTTTGTCAAGCGACGTTTATTGGCTGCCCCGAGCTTGTATCGATGCGCGCGCTGTGTGTGCTTCCTTGCACTTGCGCATCATGCATGCCAGTGTTTTCCAAGTGTTATTGTTGACGTACGACGTGACAAATATAACATTTCCTTTTGAAATAGTACAATTCGCCAACTAAAAATCAATATACTAGAATCAAAAAAACGACTCAAATATTTCGCGGAATATTGAGCATTGTAGCATGACGTCATGATCATGATGGGATAGGTGGAAATGTCAGGAAGGTTAGCATAGGTGGCACATCTTAAGCACATCTTAAGGCACATGACAATTGTCATGGGAATGCACACGCCTCTTTGGAGAAAATATTCTAAAAGTGAAAGGAAGTTATAAATGTCTGAATAGTAATATTTTTCAAGTATAGAATGCATTTGCGCAATTCTGTTTCATCCTTTTATCGGTTGAAGACCTTTCAGTTTCACAAAATACAATCAACTATCCGAAATTGGACATAATTGAAGTACCCGATTCTGATCAAATCGACCTGATACACCAACCTCAAATTTTTGACATTTTTTTTATTTCGTGACACTGAAAGGTCGGCAATCGACAAAAGAATGGAATATGACTGTTGTGATAAAATACATTCTACACTTGAAAAATATTACCATTCGTACATTTATGACTCACTTTTACGCTGAAAATATTTTCTCCAAAAAGTCGTATGCATTCCCATGACGTATGCTTGAATAGTCAATTCAAACCAACGAAGGCTTCCCGCTCTTCGGGCCTCTTTTTAATTTGTCAGCCACTGACGCGAGAGGGACCGTACAGGGACCGTGGTGGGAGGTGACAGAACTGCGCCGCTTGGAATATCTCAGTATGGGGGACTTGGAATCAGTGTTCACAGACTGTGGGAGCTGGCGGCCCCCACCACGACTCCCGTGTGGGAGCACACACGTAAACGCCGCGTGTCGGTGTGTCCCCACTCCGTCACTTGATTCCACGCTCCCCGGCAACGAAAATTTGTCGGTTCGGATGATTTCACTGTCTCCTTCGTGCTCTTTCGTTTGATTTCGGTGGCAGCTTCGGGTCAGCCACGAAGATGGGTTCGGCGTTGAAGCCGAGGATGCACGATTCTTAATTTGTAATTTCTCATTCTCGGCGACTCGGCTATTATCAAGATTTTTCAGCTTTTTCAGATTTGGAGAAATTGGAGGGTTTGGAGGTTAGGGTCGACTTTTGTTTAGAAACAAAGTTTGACAACCTCAAAAAAGCTAAAAAAGTTTTAAAAGATGATGATTATGTTTTTCAGGTATTATTATAGAATCTTTTCTAGTATAGGATCGTTATTTTATCGTTATTATTATCGTTATTGTTTAAAATAATTTATAAATTAGTATAAAATATTTATATAAAAATAAGTATATAAAAATTTATAAATAATTTTTATTTATAAATAAAAAATTATTTATAAATTATAATATAAAAAGAGTCTTCACGAAATTTAAGTTTTTCACTCATGAGAGTGTAAAATGGCAATTTTATTATTTGTAATGATATTTTTCTTTTTTAATTCTAAAATTTCATTATTTAGCAGCTAATATATAAATCAATAATTATTTGTAATAGAAACTGGGTATTAAAGTATTACAGAAAAGTTAATATAGGAATAAATAATATCAGTGTCGATCAGACTGGGGAAAACCCGGGAATTTTTTTTAACTAGGAAAAACGGTGATAAACCCGAGAATTTTATTTAGGAACGGGAATTTTTTTATTTCATTGTAAAATCTACTTTTATCTACTTTATCTTCTTCTTATGCTTGAAAATTATAACTTCGTTTAATGTTTATTATACTTCAGTCTGTGATTGAGAATAAGATTGGCACGGTATATAAATAAAGAAATAATAAATCAAATGTAATTAATTCTTATAAATATCACCATTTTTATGTACTTTCATAGGAATGATCTGAAATAGATCACAAATGAGGTTTGATTAAACTGTGTACAGGGAAAAATGCTTAATTTCAATGTTGTCAATAGGAAAACAAAGAAACAGTGTACATAATTTCTATTTTAAAATTTATGTGAGGGACAGAGGCAGGGTATATTAATTTCAATATTAAATAGGAGAATTACCTGAAATTAATTTTAAACCTGGAATGTAAAAAAATAATCTGAGTAAATCATTTATTATTTATAAATTTGTTATCCCATTACCAAATACTTTAGTCTTCAAAACTGGTTTAAAAAATGAATTCACGTCTTCCCAATTTTCAGAGCTAAATAATTATTTTATTTTAAAAGGAATATTGTCTACAAAGCAAAAACTGTATTTTATTATTTTATAAATAAAAATTTTTAATTTTTAATTATTAGTAAAAAGAAAAAAAATTACTTCCAATTTTACTTTGTTTTACGTTCAATGGAATTTACTTTTAATATATGCGAAATAATTGTATGGACGTAAAAAAAGGTCTCGGTGGATTTGTGTGGGGTCCTTGTTTGAATCTTAGAATTTGCTTCAATTTAATAACTCAGAAATTATGTAATTCGATCAATTTAAATGTAGGATATTTTAGAATTCGGGATTCTTATTTTTCGTGATTGTTTTCGGCAATTAAAAATATTTTCGTTATTTTAAATGAAGGAAATAAATTTAAAATTTTGTTTAAATATAAAAAATAAAATAAACAAAAATTGTGCCTATTTTTAAACGTTTAAGATTTAAGACTTTTTTTCGCAGAAATAATCTTTTGTCCACTAAATACAATGTCATTTTCCCGTTTCGGTAGCTACATTTAAGTTACAAAATAAGATAATAGAATGATCTATAGGGAAAATAGTATAAGTTACTACAGGTTTTGAAATTTGTAATATAAGGAATATATTTTATAAGAAAAATTGAGGTTAGATTGATAATGTATATCATTCTCAAGCCTCAAGTGGTTTTCAATTTTCAAATTTTGTATTTCATTTTTTAATTGATTTTAAATATTGTGAATTTAGAATGATAATAATTTATATATATTTTTAATTCAGTAAAATAATCATCATTTCTTTTAATGATATTTTCTTAAAGAAGCATGAAAACTATGAAACTATAATAGTCGATATTCATACTTTAAACCATTTTCAAAAGTTTTAAGACTTTTTTAAAAAAGATTTAAAACTTTTTTGCATTATAATACTTTCTTAAATTTTCATTGAATTAAATATTCAATATTTATAATATTTTATCAAGGAAAATAGAATGTATATGAAATTATGAAAATCACAGCTTTGTTATTTCTTATAAACACTTCATAAAACCTTTAATGACTTGTATATCTATACTTAATAAATAAATAAATAAATAATGATTCACAAGAGAGAAAGCCTTACAATATACATTAGGGTGGGTCGAAAATAGATACTTTTGGAATTCAAAATTGCTACAACGCGGAAAAGTAGCATATTGTGGTCCTAAAAAGGTATAATTAATTTGGAATCAATCGACATGCAGCTTGGTTATCCGCGCTCGAAAAAAAGGTTTCAAAAATTTCTTGTTTGCAGAGTTTTGAGCGAATTTTTAAATTTTGGGATTTCATGAACTTATCTTTATAACTTGTAGTTTAAACGTTTTGCTGAGCATGTGTGTGTTTTTTAAACATAGAAATATACTACAAAAAAATACACAAGACCCAGGAATCGAAATTGGCAATAGAGCGAATTTTTAAATTTTGGTATTTCATGAACTTATCTTCATAACTTGTAGTTTAAACATTTTGCTGAGCATGTGTGTGTTTTTTAAATATAGAAATACACTACAAAAAAATCCACAAGACCCAGGAATCGAAATTGGAATGACAACAAATTTTCTTATTTCGGAATTTTGTATCTAACAGAATTATTTTTTTTTATTTATAAGTTTAACATTTTTCGAGTTTGTGTGGAATTTTCAAACCTAGAAATACAGTAGAAAAAAAGTCGACATGACCCAGGAATCTTAATTGAAAACAGCAACTTTTAAAAATGCTGAATCGGTGTTTATTGAATTAAAAAAGTTACCTATGAACCTGATTTCCTTAGATGCAATTCTTTTTCGAACTGAAAGAAGGTATCGTTCTTTGTACATGCTATTTCACCCATTTTTTTCTTTTTTCATGCAATTTCAGAAAATGTTAAACTTATAAATAAAAAAAATTAATTCTGCTAGATACAAAATTCCGAAATAAAAAAATGTGCCCTTATTCCAATTTCGATTCCTGGGTCTTGTCGATTTTTTTTCTAGCGTATTTCTATGTTTCAAAAATCCACACATGCTCATAAAAATGTTCAACCTACAAGTTATAAAGATAAGTTCACGAAATACCAAAATTTCCAAAATTCGCTGTATCGCCAATTTCGATTCCTGGGTCTTGTGGATTTCTTTTCTGGTGTATTTCTATCTTTAAAACACCCACACATGCTCACAAAAATGTTTCAACTACAAGTTATGAAGATAAGTTCACAAAATACCAAAATCAAAATTTCAAAAATTCGCTGTATTGCCAATATCGATTCCTGGGTTTTGGGGATTTTTTTTCTAATGCATTTTTTTCACTAAAAAGTTTTCATGTGCCTCAAATAGTTCTTCTCCTATTTGCAAACGTGTTAAAAAAAATTTCCAAAAACAATGGTAAATCAAATAGGAATTATCTCTCAGAAAAGGATAGATTAAAATCCGAAAAAAATTGAGAAGACTTTTTTGACCTCCAGGTATGTAAAAAAAAAATTAAAACTCAATAAAATTTTAAAACTCTGCAAAAAAGAAATTGTTGAAACCTTTTTTTCGAGCGCGGATAACCAAGCTGCATGTCGATTGATTCCAAATTAATTATACCTTTTTAGGACCACAATATGCTACTTTTCCGCGTTGTAGCAATTTTGAATTCCAAAAGTATCTATTTTCGACCCACCCTAATGTATATTGTAAGGCTTTCTCTCTTGTGAATCATTATTTATTTATTTATTTATTAAGTATAGATATACAAGTCATTAAAGGTTTTATGAAGTGTTTATAAGAAATAACAAAGCTGTGATTTTCATAATTTCATATACATTCTATTTTCCTTGATAAAATATTATAAATATTGAATATTTAATTCAATGAAAATTTAAGAAAGTATTATAATGCAAAAAAGTTTTAAATCTTTTTTAAAAAAGTCTTAAAACTTTTGAAAATGGTTTAAAGTATGAATATCGACTATTATAGTTTCATAGTTTTCATGCTTCTTTAAGAAAATATCATTAAAAGAAATGATGATTATTTTACTGAATTAAAAATATATATAAATTATTATCATTCTAAATTCACAATATTTAAAATCAATTAAAAAATGAAATACAAAATTTGAAAATTGAAAACCACTTGAGGCTTGAGAATGATATACATTATCAATCTAACCTCAATTTTTCTTATAAAATATATTCCTTATATTACAAATTTCAAAACCTGTAGTAACTTATACTATTTTCCCTATAGATCATTCTATTATCTTATTTTGTAACTTAAATGTAGCTACCGAAACGGGAAAATGACATTGTATTTAGTGGACAAAAGATTATTTCTGCGAAAAAAAGTCTTAAATCTTAAACGTTTAAAAATAGGCACAATTTTTGTTTATTTTATTTTTTATATTTAAACAAAATTTTAAATTTATTTCCTTCATTTAAAATAACGAAAATATTTTTAATTGCCGAAAACAATCACGAAAAATAAGAATCCCGAATTCTAAAATATCCTACATTTAAATTGATCGAATTACATAATTTCTGAGTTATTAAATTGAAGCAAATTCTAAGATTCAAACAAGGACCCCACACAAATCCACCGAGACCTTTTTTTACGTCCATACAATTATTTCGCATATATTAAAAGTAAATTCCATTGAACGTAAAACAAAGTAAAATTGGAAGTAATTTTTTTTCTTTTTACTAATAATTAAAAATTAAAAATTTTTATTTATAAAATAATAAAATACAGTTTTTGCTTTGTAGACAATATTCCTTTTAAAATAAAATAATTATTTAGCTCTGAAAATTGGGAAGACGTGAATTCATTTTTTAAACCAGTTTTGAAGACTAAAGTATTTGGTAATGGGATAACAAATTTATAAATAATAAATGATTTACTCAGATTATTTTTTTACATTCCAGGTTTAAAATTAATTTCAGGTAATTCTCCTATTTAATATTGAAATTAATATACCCTGCCTCTGTCCCTCACATAAATTTTAAAATAGAAATTATGTACCCTGTTTCTTCGTTTTCCTATTGACAACATTGAAATTAAGCATTTTTCCCTGTACACAGTTTAATCAAACCTCATTTGTGATCTATTTCAGATCATTCCTATGAAAGTACATAAAAATGGTGATATTTATAAGAATTAATTACATTTGATTTATTATTTCTTTATTTATATACCGTGCCAATCTTATTCTCAATCACAGACTGAAGTATAATAAACATTAAACGAAGTTATAATTTTCAAGCATAAGAAGAAGATAAAGTAGATAAAAGTAGATTTTACAATGAAATAAAAAAATTCCCGTTCCTAAATAAAATTCTCGGGTTTATCACCGTTTTTCCTAGTTAAAAAAAATTCCCGGGTTTTCCCCAGTCTGATCGACACTGATATTATTTATTCCTATATTAACTTTTCTGTAATACTTTAATACCCAGTTTCTATTACAAATAATTATTGATTTATATATTAGCTGCTAAATAATGAAATTTTAGAATTAAAAAAGAAAAATATCATTACAAATAATAAAATTGCCATTTTACACTCTCATGAGTGAAAAACTTAAATTTCGTGAAGACTCTTTTTATATTATAATTTATAAATAATTTTTTATTTATAAATAAAAATTATTTATAAATTTTTATATACTTATTTTTATATAAATATTTTATACTAATTTATAAATTATTTTAAACAATAACGATAATAATAACGATAAAATAACGATCCTATACTAGAAAAGATTCTATAATAATACCTGAAAAACATAATCATCATCTTTTAAAACTTTTTTAGCTTTTTTGAGGTTGTCAAACTTTGTTTCTAAACAAAAGTCGACCCTAACCTCCAAACCCTCCAATTTCTCCAAATCTGAAAAATCTTGATAATAGCCGAGTCGCCGAGAATGAGAAATTACAAATTAAGAATCGTGCATCCTCGGCTTCAACGCCGAACCCATCTTCGTGGCTGACCCGAAGCTGCCACCGAAATCAAACGAAAGAGCACGAAGGAGACAGTGAAATCATCCGAACCGACAAATTTTCGTTGCCGGGGAGCGTGGAATCAAGTGACGGAGTGGGGACACACCGACACGCGGCGTTTACGTGTGTGCTCCCACACGGGAGTCGTGGTGGGGGCCGCCAGCTCCCACAGTCTGTGAACACTGCTTGGAACAGGTAATCCTTGGAATAGGTGCGCCTTGGAATAAGCAAGAGTTCATTGTGTTGTAAAATTTTGAATTGTATAATTAAATAACTAAAGTGTTAAAAATTTGAGAATTTCAAATTGATTATAATAATAAAATCTTGCTATTTCCCCACGAAAGTTTTCCCAGACAAAATTTCCCAAATTTCTCAATCAAAAAAGTTTAATATTAAACAAAAAATTTTGTTTTTATTTTATTAATATTTACAAACATGAGAATGAGGATACGGGTTAAGACAGCAAGCTGGTTCAGGAGACTCGACTAGTTCAAATATAAACAAGGCCTCCAGAAACCATTGGAATTCGGACAAAGATATTCTTATCTTTGGTTCTGATAACAAATTCAGGTGAACCGTTGGGGGCAGGAAGCGATTTCGAACAGAGTGGATAAGGTGGTTTTTTTATTCATTTTTGAAGATCTTCCACAGGTGAACAATCTAATGTTGGACAAAGAGGTTCCTCTGGAGGGCAGCAGCCACAGCTTTTTGAACAAAATTATTATTTCAGACAATGTAAATAATTGTATCATTTTTATTACTATTTATTACTTCATTCGTTTATTTATTGTGATGATAATGTAAATAAAAATATTTGGGAAGAAATGATGAATTGATCATTGATAACAAAAAAATGTTATAGGATTGTTGCATGTTTTCAAATATATTTTTTTTCTTAGTGAAATTAAAAGTCCACTAAAAATTGAATATAATTACTCAAGGAAAGCTTTTTTACATAAGTTGAAATTTTCTTTTCAATGTTTAAAAAGTATACTTTTTAAATTTTTTTCGGGAAGATGAGGCTTTCTGATTGGGCCAGCGTCAGAAGCAAACAACAGTATGATTACATATTTCCCGTTGTGACGTCAGCTCGCATAATGTCTGCACGCCTTCTCCTTCTCCTTCTCCTTCTCCTTCTCCTTCTCCTTCTCCTTCTCCTTCTCCTTCTCCTTCTCCGTCTCCTTCTCCCTTTCCCCTCTCCATCTCCTCCTCCCTCTCCACTCCCTCTCCCACTCCTTCTCTTTCTCCTTTTCTTTCTCCAATAACTTATTTTTAATGTAAAAAAGTACCAACCTCATATTGTCCTTATCCAGTTGTCACTCTCATGATTTAAATTTTAGTTAAAAATTGTATTCTTGGATTGAAAATTTTATCATTTTGTTCTAAATTCAACTGGATTGTTGAAAATTCAACTATTATCATGACATTTTTTTTCATCTACTGAAAAATCTTTCTTGGTTGAAAATTCAACTCTTTTGTTGAAAATTCGTTTTTTCTTTAGTTTGAAAATGTATCTCTTGGTAGAAATTTCATCTGTTTTTGGTTAAAAATGCAACTGTTTGGTTGAAAATCAGTTTATTTTTGTTGAGGATTCTAGTGGTTTGTTCAAAATTCGTCTTTATTAGTTGAATTAAACTTTTTTTTTTTAATTGAAATCCTGTTTGGTTGAAGTATGAACTATTATATTTTTTGTTGAGAATTCATCGTCATTTTTCTGGCTGATTTTTTTATTTTTTTATTAATTTGGTAATTGAAAATTTTAATATTTCATTTTTGGTTGAAAAATGATCTCTGTTAGTTAAAATGCATGTATTTTCTTTAAAATTCTTCTTTTTGGTAGAAAATTAATCTTCTTCGTTGAAAATTCATCTGTTTGGTGTGAAAATTCAACGATTTGGTTAAGAATTCATATTTTTGGGTTGAAATTTCAATTGTGTTGTAGAAAATTCGTTTTTTTAGTGGAACATAAATTCTTTTTGTATCAAAGTAATATTTTTGTATTGAAAGTTAATTATTTTTAATTGAAAAGTCTACCATTGTATTTATAGTTCAGAATTCATTTCTTTTGGTTGAAAATGTAATTATTTTGTTGAAAATTCAACTATTTGGTTAAAAATAACTTTTATGTTGAAAATTTATATTTTTGAATTGAAAATTGAACTGTTTTGTTGAAAATTTGTCTTTTTGGCTTGGAGTTTCAACAGTTTTATAGAAACTTCGACTATTTTGTTGAAAATTAACTTTTTTTTATAATTCATCTTTTTTTGTTGCAAATTTATCTGTTTGGTTGAAAATAATTCTGTTTTGGTTGAGTATTCAACTATTTTGTTGAAAATTAATCTATTTTGTTAAAAATTAACTTTTATCTTGAAAAATCATATTTTTGGTTTGAAAATTCATCTATTTGTTTGAATCTTTTTTCTTTCTTGACTGAAAAATCTTCCTTTGTTGAAAATTCGCCTTTCCTGTTTAAACGTTCATCTGTATAGGTTGAAAATTCAACTATGTGTTTAAAAATTGAACTATTTTATTAAAAATTTATCTTTCTTCATGGAAAATAAATTAGTTTGTAAAAAATTTATCTTTTCGGGTTTAGAAGGCCATTTTTTTTATTTGACTTTTTAGCTTGAAAACTCAATTCTTTTGTTGGGAACTCGTCGTTTTGAGTAGGAAATTAAATTTAATGATATTTAAAATGATTTATTTCCCTATTTACACCTTCTTTAAAGAATTTCACTTTTTTCCCTTGTCAAAAAAAACCCTTTTCTTCGTTTTTCGCGTAAATGCGAACTTAAATAATCAAACTTCCAATAAGAAAATCCAACTCTTTTGGTTGAAAAATTAATTCTTTTGTAGAAAATTAACCTTTTGGCTAAAAACTTCCATAATTTGGTTAACATTTTTTTTTGTATTTCCTGACAGAGGTTTTTCTGAGATGAAAATTGGTGTTTATGTTTGAGAATTCGTCTATTCTTTTTTTATTTAATTCAACTGTTTTTTATTTAAAATAAAAATATTTTTTGCTGAAGTATCAACTATTCCATAATTTGTTGAAAATTGATCCTTTTCAGTTGAAAATTGAACTATCTTGAAAATTCGTGTATTTTGTTCAAAATTCGTCTTTTTTGGTAAAAAAATAGTCTTTTTAGTTGAAAATTTATCTTTTTTAGTTTCAAATTTAACTATTTCAATTTTAGTTGAAAATTGATCCTTTTTAGTTGTAAATTCTACTATTTCCTTGAAAATGTATGTATGAAATGAAATTTCAGCTTCTTCGTTAAAAATGCATTTTTTTAAATTGATAATTCATGTATTTGGTTGAAAATTTTATTATTTTGTTGAAAATTCTTTTTTTTTGGTAAAAAATTATTTTTTTTTTCTACTGAAAATGTAACCTATTCTATTTTTGTTGACATTTTTTTCAGTTGAAAATTAAACTATTTGTTTGAAAAATCATGTAGTTTGTTGAAAATTCGTATTTTTTGGTAGAAAATTAATGTGCTTGCTTAAAGATTCATGTTTTGGGTTGAAAATTCAACTATTTCATTAAAAATTAATCTACTTTGTTGAAAATTAAACAATTTTGTTAAAAAGTATCATTTTTGGTTAAAAAGTCAACGGTTTTTTTGAATATTCGTATTTTTGGTTGAGGATTCAACTGTTTTTGACATTAAATTGAAATCTGTTTTTGTTTGAAATATCAACTGTTACTTTCTTCAACAATCTGGTTAAAAAGTTATTTTTTCGTATGGAGATTCTTCATTTTAGTTGAAAATTCATCTCTCTTTGGTTGAAAATTAAACTAATTTGTTGAAAAATCGTTATTTTTTTGTTGAAAATGTATTATTTAACTGAAAATTTAACTAGTCCTGTTGAAGATTCATCATTGTAGTTGATAATTCATCCTTTTTGGGTTTAAAATTCTAATTTTTTTAAAAATATTCAATTTTCTTCAACAGGACTAGTTAAATTTTTAGTTAAATAATAAATTTAAAAAAAAACGATTTTTCAAGAAATTAGTTGAATTTTCAACCGAAGAGAGATTAATTTTCAACTAAAATGAAGAATCTTTATCTGAAAAAATAACTTTTTAACCAGATTTTTGAATTTTCTACGAAGTAGAACAATTTTTAACCAAACGAGATGAATTCACATCGAAAAATGTAATAGTTGATATTTCAAACCAAAACAGATTTTTATTTAAAGTCAAAACAGTCGAAGTCAACCAAAAAAGACGAATTTTCAACAAAATATTTGGATCCTCAACCAAAAATAAGAATTTAAAAAAAAACTACATGATTTTTATACCAAATAGTTTAATTTTTAACTGAAGAAAAATGTAAAAAAAAAAATAAAATAGGTTACATTTTCAGTAAAAAAAAAAATTTACAAAAAAAACGAATTTTCAACAAAATAGTTAAATTTTCAACCAAAGAGATGAATTCTCAACTAAAAAGATGCATCTGCAACCAGAAAATGCTTTTTAACGAAAAAGTTCAACTTTCAACCAAATAGTTGAATTTTCAACTAAGTAGTTGAATTTTAAACCGGAAGAATTAATGTTACGCAAAATTTTTTTTTTTCAACACATTAATTTTCAACTAACAAATTTCTGGTTAAAAAAATTAATATTCAACTACAAGAAAATAAAACGATTTTTCAACTAAATAGTTCAATTTTTACCAAAATATTCCAATTTTAAATAAAAAAAAGATTAATTTTTCAAGGAATCTG
The DNA here is from genome assembly GCA_932195095.1 of Andricus curvator. Taxonomy (NCBI): domain Eukaryota; kingdom Metazoa; phylum Arthropoda; class Insecta; order Hymenoptera; family Cynipidae; genus Andricus; species Andricus curvator. The sequence continues at coordinate 305,186 of CAKNYM010051118.1, read as the reverse complement.
TATTATCATCAGAGAATAACAGAAATTTTTAACGTCTTTTCAGATTAGATGGAGATATGAATAAAAAATTATTTTAATTAATTTTTTCTGAAAAAAAGATCTTCTCCTTTCACTCCGTTGGGAATCGAACCTCAGAACTTCCGATTGCTGGTCGGATGCTTTATCGGAAGTTCTGAGGTTCGATTCCCAGCAGAGCGAAAGGAGAAGATCTTTTTTTTCAGAAAAAATTAATTAAAATAATTTTTAATTCATATCTCCATCTAGTCTGAAAATACGTTAAAAATTTATGTTATTATCTGATGATAATACAGATTCCTTGAAAAATTTAACTTGTACCATCTAGCAAAATAATGCGTGTATTTTCTGAAAAAAGTTTCTTCTCTCGATCTCTCTAGTAGCTTAATCGGAAAGCACCCGACCGGCAATCGGAAGTTCTGAGGTTCGATTCCCAACGGAGCGAAAGGAGAAGATTTTTTTTCAGCAAAAATTAATTAAAATTAATTTTGAAGCAAGAAGATTATTTTTCTACAAAAAATAGGAATTTTTAACAAAATAGATGTATTTTTAAGAAAATAGTCCAATTTTCAGCTAAAATCAAGAATCTTCAACCAGAAAACAAAATTTTGAACAAAGCAGTAAATTTTTAACCAAGTATACTTTTTAATTTTCAAACAGAAGAGTTTAATTTTAAACCAAGAAAGATTTTTCAGTAATGAAGGACAAAAATTGTTGAATTTTCACGATAAAAAGACAAATCTTCTACCAATCCGTTGAAATTTCAAGCCAAAAAGACGAATTTTATACAAAACAGCTGCTTCCTCAACCAAAACAGAATTACAAAGTTGCAGCTGCAGCTGCGAGTAGAGTGTGAGAAAAAATTCAAAATCAGAGTCCGTTAAAAAATTTAATTATAATTATAAAATAAAATAAATAATTATATTAAATTCGAATTAAAAAAATATTAAAATTGTTTAGCGGATTCTGATTTTGAATTTTTTCTCACACTAAATGTATTTCGATATTATTTTTCATTTTTTTTAACTATTTAATTTAACAAGAAAATTATTACAGAGAAATATCAATTTTTATTAATAAATTGAATAGCTTTTGTAAAATAAAAAATAATATCTAATTACACACGTGGTGAAAAATCATTTTTTCCCAAGTTATTAAAAAAATAAAGTTTTGTCCCATGTAATTAGTATTGTTGTTCGACCCTCGGCGTGCAGACATCTTGGATTTCCCCCACCAAACCTGTAATACCTAATGCAGTTTTGCAGGGAATTTTTTTTCTCTAGTTAGTTGGCGTCACTTTCAAAATGGCGAACAATCCTAAATAATGGCGGGAGTCCTGAGAAGCTGCGGACAGAATATCAGCAGTATAGACTCGTTGATATCTTTTTTGGTGCGTTTTCTTTCATTTTCTGCGTAATCATTGCTTGAAACAGGTAATTTAATTAGAATTTTAGGTCGTCGCAACGGGTGAATTGTGTGAAAAAGTTTCCGATGTATTGCTCCAAAGTGCAAAGGAGAGGGAGCGTTGCATAGTTGTGCATCGGTGCGAGTCCATTGTCCAGGTGCTTCGACATAAACTAGATCCCAGTGTGGATTTTATTATTTTCGCCTTCGACGGACGCGTTGCTCAACCTTTGTCCGAGGTAAGTTTAATCATCTTCCTTAAAAAACGCTCAAAAATACGAGTATCAGTGATCTGACGTACCTAACCTACAAATGAACTTTCCGGGCGGTGAACATTTTTACCGGTTTCGTACGCAATTTTCTTTCAATAACAAACTGTTTTCTCTTAAAACTTGGATTCTGCGAACAGAATATTCCGTCTTTTGGAGAAAATAATGCTTAAGGAGGCTGCTTGACTCCAACTCTAACCTCAAAATTGAATCATCCTTTAAAAAGTTAACGAGACTTCTTATGCATTGTTGTCGAAAACCTGATATGTGGCAATGACTTGTGGCTGTTTTAAGTTTCTTTCTTGTTTAATAAACATCTCGAATTTCCTGCACAATTAATTTGGGAATCAAATTTTTCATATAAGTTATTTTGTTTCATGATAAAATTGATTTCTAAATGTTTCTAAATATTAGTGATAAAAGAGATTTATGTTTTATTTTAAAAGGCTAATTTTAAGTTTTGAAGATACCAAAATACGTCGAAAAATGAACTGGAAGGATTTAAGAAACTTTTTTTAATTTTGCAGGATTTAAGCATATTTGAGGAAAACTTTGTGTTATTTTCCAGTTTTAGACGTTTAAAAAGGTTCGAAAATAATCTCAATTAGGCATTTTCACTTCAACAGGGTCTCCAGCGACCTTAAAAACCTGGAATTCTCCTTGATTTTTTTTTTTGAACCTTCAATACCTGGAAATTTTGAATTTTTCACGAGAACCTTGAATTAATTTTTTTTTTCTTTTAAAACAGTTATTTTATTGAAATGCGAAAAGTAATTTAAACCTTTTAGTCTATTATTTAAGAAGCATCTCGTTTAGAAGAAACCTTGCTACTGAAAAGTTTTTTATTTATCAAGATATAATTGATCTTTTAGTCATTACAGAATAAATAAGAGATTTCTAGGCATTTTTGGTAGACTTTACCAATTATTTTATAGATTGCAATAAACATACTAATATTGTGAATAATCCTATAAGTTTTTTATTACGTTTCCGCTAATATATAATTTTAAAGTCTACATTTTTTTGTTATATTCAACTTACAAATTATAAAAATTATTAGTTGAGAATTTCGATGTTAATTCAGTTTCAGAAATAGAATGAGCCATGGCCATACAACTGATTTTTTAAGGGTTTCAACACTCAGTCAGTTTTTGCGTGTACATCAGCTTACAAAACATTACTAACGATTTCAAAATATTACAAAGGTTTTAAAATATTTAAAAGGATTTTGAACATTTTACAAAGATTTAAAAAAGGCGTTTACATCAGATTTCAAATATTTCACAACAATTTCACAAAGCTTTTAAAACGTTCAAAAGATTTCAAAGATTTGAAAAAGGGTACACCAGATTTCTAAGATTTTAAAACATTTCGAAGATTTGAAAGAATTTCAAAAGGTTTCAAATCATTTTAGAAGATTTGAAAAGGTTTCACTAAGATTTCAAATAATTCAATAATTTCAAGGAATACAAAAGATTTCACAAAGAAAGATTTAAGAAAAATTTCACAAATGTTTCAAAAGATTTGACAAAGATTTCGAACATTTCCAAAGATTTTAAAACTTTCAAATGATTTTAAAGATTTTAGAAAGGTTATAGTAAACCAGATTTTTGAGAGTTCAAAAGATTTTACACAGATTAAAAATATTTTTATGATTTCAAATGAATACAAAAGGTTTCATAAAGATTTTAAAAGAATATAAGAATTCAAAAGATTTCAAAAAGGGTACAGTACGCCAGATTTTAAATATTTCAAGGATTTCAAACGAATACGAAAGATTTCACCAATATATTTCAAAGATGTTAAACAATTTTAAAAAGGTTTTAACAAATTTGAGAAGATTTCAATGATTTCAAACGAACACAAAAGATTTCACGAACAAAGGGTAAAAAAAGCTATCATAAATATTTCAAAGATTTCATAAAAATTTCAAAAGATTTCATGAAGGCTTCAAAAAATATCACAAAGATTTCAAAGATTTTAATGATTTCGAATATTTTCCAGCAATTTTAAAAAGTTTCAAATTATTTTACAGAAATTTCAAGATTTCATACGATTGTAAGTACTACAAGAGATTTCAACGAATTCACAAACATTTAACACAGGTTTCAAGGATTTCAAAGAAGACTTATGTTCGCAAAAAATGAGAAATTCGTTTAATTAAGGTTCTGCTTTCTTAAAAAATTGTTGGCCATTAAAAAATGAAATGTCTCATTTTTTACATCTATAGCAAACGGTTATTTTATTATTTGATGTGAAAAAATGAGACCTAGAAAAACTTCGCTTCTTAACCTGGAAAAGACCTTGAATTTCGTTTCTAAGAATCGCTGGACACAAATGCATGGGATTCGGTTCATTTTTGCCCAATTTTGTTTAAATCCTCGTAAAAACTAATTTTTTCTACATAAGTGTATTTGAAAATCAGTTTTTATTTTTCAAAAACTATTTGATGAAATAATAAAATCATAATAATTATTATTCATTACGAAGATATTACAAAAATAAAGTTTTGTCTCATGCATTTGGTGAAGTTAGCTGGTGGTTGATGTGAAAATACCTAATCTTGTGAAGATTTACAAAAAATTTGTTTAAAATGTAGATTTTTGATGATTTTGAAAAACAATTTCGAAGCTTTTTAAAAATTTCCAAAAGTTTCATGAACATAAAAAACTTTGTAAGATTCCTGGGAAAATTTATAATGAATTTTTTTTTTAATTTAAAAAAATTTCCAAACATTTCAACAGATTTATAAAAACGTGGAAAAAAATCTGAAAGGTTTTCACTATTTTGTTCAAAGTTGTTTTTTTCTTTCTTTTTCGTACTTTTAAAGAGATGAGAAAAATGAAATTTTGGAGAGAAAAAAACTTGGAATATCTTAATTAACAAAGTGTATATACTGACAGTATCTGTGAAAAATATTTCGGTACCGGTAACAATGAAATTACCGGTACTGGGGAAGATTACAAAACATTTAAAACAAAATATCAATTTTCGAAGATTCCTAGGAAAATGTAAAACGATTTTTTATTTTGAAAATTTAATATTTACAAAATTGTCAAAAAATAATCTGGAGAATTTTAAGGCAATTATTTAATTACGCAAAAGTTTTAAAGTATTTTAAACAAAATGTAGATTTTTTAATATTTTGAAACAAAAATTAGAAGCTTTTAAAGAATTTTGAAAGCTTTCAAAAGAATTAAAAACATTTCTTAAGCTTCCTAGGAAAATTGGAAATGATTTTTTATTTTGAAAAATTAATAATTATTAAAAGAATATTTGAAAATATTTCCAAAATTGTCAAAAAAGAATCCGGAAAATTTTGAGGCAATTATTTAATTATGCAGAATTTAAAAAATATTTCAAACAAAATGTAAATTTTTGAAGATTTTGAAAAAAATTATAAGCTTTTTAATAATTTTGAAAGGTTTCAAAAGAATTCTTAAGCTTCCTAGGAAAGTGCACAGTGATTTTTTATTTTAAAAAACTAATATTAAAAGAATATTGAAAAATATTTCCAAAATCGTTGAAAAATAGTCCGGAAAATTTTAAGGCAATTATTTAATTATCCAAGAATTTTTGAATATTTTGAAACAAAAATTAGAAGCCTTTTTATGAATTTTGAAAGCTTTCAAAAGAATTAAAAACATTTCTTAAGCTTCCTAGGAAAATTATAAATGATTTTTTATTTTGAAAAATTAATAATTAATAAAAGAATATTTGAAAATATTTCCAAAATTGTTAAAAAAGAATCCGGAAAATTTTGAGGCAATCATTTAATTATGCAGAATTAAAAATATTATACACAAAATGTAGATTTTTGAAGATTTTGAAGAAGAAAAAAATTAGAAGCTTTTTTAGAATTTTGAAAGGTTTAAAAAAAAATTCGTAAGATTTATAGGAAAAATAAAAATGGTTTTTTATTTTGAAAAATCAATATTAAAAGAATATTCCAAAATCGTCAAAAAATAATCCGGAAAATTTTTAGGCAATTATTTAATTATGCAAAAAATTTTAAATATTATAAACAAAATGTAGATTTTTGAAGATTTTTAAGAGAAAAAATAGAAGCTTTTTAAGAATTTTCTAAGAGAAAAAACTGAAAAGGATTTATTGGAAAATTTGAATGATTTCCTAAAAGTTTTTAAAATATTAAGAAGTAATTTAAATCCATAGAAGATTACAAAATATTTAAAACAAAATGTATATTTTTGAAGATTTCGAATAAATACACTTTTTTAGCATTTGTAAAAATAAAGTTAGGAAAAATTTAAATAATTTTAAAAGATATGTAGGAACTTCAGAAGTTTTAAAAAGACTACAAATACTTTGAAACTTGAAAAGGTTCCCGAAAATTTATAAAATATTTTTTCATTTCTTGCAAAGTTCTAAAAGTCCTAAATATCTTTTAAACCGATTTGAATTTTTCCTAATATTTTGTAATGCTTTTGAATTTTCGCAAAAATCTTAGTAAAAATATTCATATAACTTTCAAAACAAACTGATAATTCTTATTTCCTTGTTGTCAGATCTCAGAATCGAATTTTAACTCGAATTTAGGTGTTAAAACACTTTTGACAAATAAATAGCTATTCGAAATTTGTATCTTGTATTAAAAATTATTTTCCCCTTCAATTCGAAAAACTACGTGCGCGCGACTGATGCTATTTTTTACTAAGAAATATTAGAATGAAATATTGTGTAGATACTAAGCGATACTATTTTTTAAAATAAAACTGTGTGTGCAGAGGGATAAACTATTTATTTAATAATTTTGGCATAAAATGAAATTTTCGAACAGTAACCTCAACTAACCTGAATATTTTTAAATTTCATTTCACCCAATAATTATTGAAATAGTTTTGCCCTCTGTTCACAATCTTTTATTTAAAAAAGTAGAACCGCTTCATATTTAGAAAATATTGAATGCTATGATTTATTAAGTAAAATGAAACAATTGAACTTATATTGATTGATACCTATATTTCAAAATATAAATGAAGATAACAATGATAAAATAACCAGAGTTTCCATTCTTTTGTTTTTAGGTGGAAGGGAACATCAATTTAATTGACGAGCACTATCCAGTAACTGGTCGAACAATTTTGTTGCACTGTAATGGTGTACCAAACATTCTGGCACCCTCCTATCACAAAGCGCGTACGGTCTGTGAGAAATTTAATCTTCGTTTTATGTCATCGAATGTTTATGTAAGTTTCCAAAATCATACGTAACTTCTACCAATATTAAACTAAATTCTAAATAAAATATCCCTTTTTCAGGACCCACACAGTTGCAAGCTTATAGGAAACAGAATCCTGAACCTTGCAGAAGCGGTTCTCGGATTTGGCAGTGGAATTCCCAGTTTAAGTTGAATACTACCTGAGAATCTAGGTACTACTCTCAATTTAAAAAAATTACTCCTTCTCTCACAATTGTCCGGCAATGCCACTATTTCTTTACTTTTCCTTAAAAAATATTTTTGAACTTTTTCGCTCGTTGGTAAAATATTACTTTTTTTTATCAATTAACAAAGTGGTTCAACTTTAAACCAAGTAGTTGCATTTTCAATGGAAAAAGATGGAGGTAGTATTTGATATTTTAAGTAAGAAAAGATTTTCATTTTAAATATAAAAAAAACGTTGATTTGAACCAAAAAGGATCAATTTCTAACAAAATAGTTCAATCGACCAGGTCTTTTAAACCACATAGTTCAATTTTCAACCTGAAAATTTGAATTTTCAACAAAAGTATGAATTCTCAGCGACAATTGTAATAGTTAAATTTTCGACCAGGGCTAAATTGTCAACAAAATAGTAGAATTTTTCAGCAAAAGAATTGAATTTTGAACCTACTAAAATGAATTGTAAACATAAAGTGTAATAGTTGATATTTCAACCAAAAATATGAAATTTCTACCGAAAAGGATCATTTTTATAACTAAAAAGACGAATTTTCAACCAAGAAGATTAATTTTCTACCAAAAAGACGAATTTTCTACAAAATACATAAATTTTCAACCTATAACAGAAGAGTTAAATTTTTAGTAAAAAAATTAAATTTAAAAATAATGAATTTTCACAAAAATAGTCAAATTTTTAACCAAAGAGATGAATTTTCAACTGAAATTATGAATTTTCCAACCAAAAAAAGAAGCTCAACAAAATACATATTTTTTAACCAAATAGTTGAATTTTAAAACAAGAATATTGATTTTCTACCAGAAAAGACGAATTTTCAATAAAGTACGTAAATTAACCAAATAGTTGAATTTTCAACCAAGAAGATTAATTTGTTTTTACAAAAAAAGACGAATTTTCAACAAATTACATAAATTTTCAACAAAATACTTTGAACGATGGATATGATGTTGGTACAAATTTTATTTGAATATTTTTTAGTTTATATATAAACTATTATAGTGTCTATAAATTTCTACAAACCAGTTTAATTTTTTACCAAATTGTTGAATTTCCAAGCCAAAAAGATGAATTTTCTACAGAACAGTTGAATTTTCGACAAAACAGCTCATTTTCAATTAATCACTTGAAATTTCAACAAATTACATCAATTTTCAACTAAATAATTGAAACGATGGATATGGTGTTGGTAGAAATTTTTATTTAATTAATTTTTAATTCATGATAAAAAAAACGAATTTTCTACAAAACAGGTTAATTTTGTACCAAATTGTTGAATTTTCTAGCCAAGAAGACGAATTTTCTACAAAACCATTAAAATTTAACCTAAAATTTCATTTTCAATCAATTACATCAATTTTCAACTAAATACTTTAAAGGATGGATATGATGTTGGAACAAATTTAATTTGATTAATTTTTAATTCATGATAAATAAAATAGGAATTTGCTACAAAACAGGTTAATTTTGCACCAAATAATTTAATTTTGTACCAAATTGTTGAATTTTCAAGCCAAGAAGACGAATTTTCCACAAAACAATTGAATTTTCAACAAATGACATCAATTTTCAACTAAATACTTCAAACGATGAATATGATGTTGGTACAAATTTTATTTGGTTAATTTTTAATTTATGATAAAAAAAAGAATTTTCTACAAAACAGGTTAATTTTGTACCACATAATTTAATTGTTTACCAAATAGTTAAATTTTCACGCCATGAAGACGAATTTTCTACAAAACAATTGAATTTTCAACAAAAAAAGTTCATTTTCAATCAACCGGTTAAAATTTCAACAAAAGAGTTAATTTTTCTGTTAACAAAATTTATTTTTACCTCCCCCCCCCGGCTTCCCGCCTCACTCACTCACACACACACACACACACACAAACGATTTTTCAACTAAAATTGTGAATTCTCGACCAAAAAAATGAGCTTGTAAGATAGTAGTTCAACTTTTAACCAAGTACATAGTTGCATTTTCAACGAAAAAAGATGAATTCTCAAAAGATATGTAATTGATGATTTAACCAAGAAAAGGGTTTCATTTTAAATAAAAAACAGTTGAATTGAACCAAAAAGGACTAATTTCTAACAAAATAGGTGAATCATCAACCAAATAGTTGCATTTTAAACCAAATACTTAAATATTCAATGAAAAAAATGAATTTTCAACACAGAAGATTCATTTTCTGCCAAAAAAGAAGAATTCTCAACATAATACATACATACACTATTTTATTTTTGATCGAAAATTTATCTTTTTAGTTGAAAATTCATGAATTTGGTTAAAAATTAATTTTTTTTTAGTTGAAGATTCATCATTTTAGTTAAAAATTCACTTTAACTATTCCATTTTCCGTGGAAAATTTACCTTTTTTGATAGAAATGTAATTTTTTTCTTTAAAAAATTATCTATTTTGTAGAAATTTAACTTCTATTTTTTTTAGGAATTCATTTCATTGGTTGAAAAAAAAATATATTTAGTTGAAAATTCGTTTTTGTTGATAGAAAATTCCTGTTTTGGGTGGAATATTCCACTATTTTGTCATAAATTCATAGTTTTGGTTTAAAATTCATCATTGTGATTAAAAATTAATTTCTTTGGTCGAAAATTCGTTTCTTGTTAGTTGAAAATTAATTTTTTTAACTGACGATGTAACTGTGCTATTTTTGCTTGAAAATTTATCTTGTTTAGTTGAAAATTTATATATTTTATTAAAACTGTATCTTTTTTGGTAGAAAATTAATTAATTTGTTAAAAAAATAATTTTTTTGGATGGGAAAAAAAGTATTCTGTTGAAAATTCGTTTTTTTTTTTGTTGAACATTTATTTTTCTATCATTTTAACTATTTTAATTTTGGTTTAAAATTGATCTTTTTTAGATGAAAATTCATGTACTTCGTTGAAAATGTATTCATATTCATATTTTTGATTGAAGATTCATCATATTTTTTACTTGAAAACACAACTAAAAAGTGTTTAAAATATATTTAGAAACAAAATTTGTTTGCATTAACATTAATAATCTTCTAGGAGTATGATTAGTTTTATACCTCGAAGAATTTAGAAATTGGGATATTGTAGCAACCCTGCATAAGGCACTGTTTAATGCAAATAATATGTTTTTCATTACTTTGAATTCTTTTATGATTTAAATTTAGCGCCCTTTCCCGCGAAATTTAAAAAATGTAATTATTTTTAATTAAGATAGAAAATACGACTTTTTAAATCCTAATTCAAAATGCTAATTAAATTCTTAAAGCACATAAAGCTCGAGCATGTGAGTTAATCACTATTCAATTCAGATCTATACCTATTTCTGAATAGTCTTGAATTCTTTTCAAATATTTCAGATTATTTTTAATGATACCGAGAAACTTTTTCATTAATTTGAAGGGATTTCAAAACGTTTGAAATATTTTAGGATAAAGAATTTTCTAGAATTTCGGAAGATATGGAACGATTTTGCAGGACCTATAAGGTTTTAAGATATTTTAAAAGATTTCACAGGATTTTGTAAGATTTCCGAGGATTTCATTGATTTTTTAAGGGATTTTAAATCTCTCAATGTATTTTAATACATTTACCAGGATTTCAGGAAATATCACCAGATTTTATAGAATTTCAGGAGATTTAATGATAGTTTAGTGAATTTTAAAGAATTTTTCAAGATAAGTGACGTCTTTCGTAAGGTTTCAAAGATTTGAAGAGTTTTTAAATTAGTTTTTGGAATTCTTTTGCATTTTTTAAATTCAGTTGATAAAATGATCAAAGGATTTGAAACATTTTAAGGTATTTTTTTTAGTTCTTTGGCTTTTTCAGATCTTTAAAAAATTGCACGGGATTTCAAAATATTACAAAGCCTTTAAAATATTTTAGTGTATTTTAAAAGATTCCAAAGCATTTTCAAGAGATATAAACAATTTAAAGGGATTTTTAAAATTATTTACAATTCATTTGTAATTTGCCGTGAATTCGTATTAATTTATCCTGAATTCTTTTGAATTCTTCTAAATTCACTCAATTCTACTCAATTCAATAGATTTTTAGAAAGTTATTGTTTAATTCATCTGGAAGTCTTTAAAACTCGCCCTTAAGTCTTCGGCATTTCATCAAATTCTTTTGAATTCTCTTTAATTTTTCTAAACTCATTTTAAACTTACTCAATTCAATTAATTTTTTCATATTTTTCAATTGTCTTTCATTTTTTATTGCTTTTTAAATTTAGCTTGATGTTTCATGAATTTCATCGAATTCTTTTCATTTTTCTTAATTTCCTCTAAATTCATTCCAATTTTACTGAAATCAATGGCATTTTTTCGATTTTTAAATTATTTTCAATTCCTTTGAATTCGTTTTTGGTTATAAATTAGGAGGGTTTCAAGGGTTTTAAGATATTTGAAATTATTTTTTCGAATTCACCCTGAATTCTTAATTATTTAGCCTGAATGCTTTTAATTCCTTTGAAACATTCTTGATTTTTTTTATTTACTTGAATTCTTCTAAATTCACTCAATTCTATTTGATTCAATGGATTTTTTTGAATTTGGAGTTTTTATTTCATTGATACTAAATTCTTTTAACCTCACCTTGAATTCTTATGCATTTCATCAAATTCTTTTGAATTCAATGAAGTTTTTTTCAAATTTTTCTCAATTAATTTTAATTTTTTTAATTCACCTTGAATTTTTATGAATTTCATCGAATTCTTCTCGTTTACCTTAAATTCCTTTAAATTCATTCTAATTTGACTGAAGTCAATGATACAGGCCTCACAGACCGGTCCCTATATCCCCTATTGTACCCTATATTCAGTTAAGGTCCCTAAAGTATCCTATTTTCAAGATTTGGTCCCTATGGTACCCTATTTGCAGCCCCTTAATGGAAATTCAAAAAAAATTTATAATAAGATCAAAGCTTCCAAGAGCATTTTGAAAAAATAGCAAAAATCAGGGAATTCCTGTAAGAAGTAACTGTAAAAAAATAATCAGGGCTGCCACACACAGTCACTATTAGTCACTTTTTTCTCAAATCATTTTTCATTCACTTTTTTAAATGAAAAGATCACATTAGTCACTGAATTGTCTTGAATTCTTTTGATACATTTCAGATTATTTTTAAAGATTCCGAGAAATTTTTAATAGATTTCAATAATTTGAAGGGATTTTTAAGATTTTAGGCTATTTTTAAAACTTCTAAGACATTTTCAAGAGCTTTTAATTTGAAATATTTTAGGGAAATTTAAAAGATTCCGAGGAATTTTTTATTGATTGGCGTTTTCAAGAGCTTTAACAAATTTCAAGGTATTTCAAAAGATTTTAAAAGATTTAAAATATTTGAGGTTATTATAAAAGATTTAAATTAATTTTTAATTGTTTTTAGTAGTTTAGTGGGATTTCAAAGAATTTGAAATATTTTAGGGAATTTTAAAAGAATCCAAGGAATTATTAATTAATTTGAAGGAATTTCGAAGCGTTTGAAATATTTTAGGATAAAGAATTTTCTAGAATTTCGGAAGATATGAAACGATTTTACAGGATTTATAAGGTCGTAAGATATTTTAAAGGATTTCACGTTATTTTTTAAGATTTCCGAGGATTTCAATAACTTTAATGGATTTTAAAACTATCAATGTATTTTAATACATTTTCCAGGATTTCAGGAAATATCATACACAGGGATTTTATAATATTTTAGTGGATAAAAAATTTGTTCACGAGAAGTGAGGTATTTTGTAGGATTTCAAAGAATTTGAAATATTTTAGGAAATCTTGAAAGATTCCAAGGAATTTTTAATCGATTTTAATAATTTTGAGATATTTAGTAACACTTTAGTGGATTTTAAAGAATTTATTCAAGAAAAGTGAGTTATTTCATAGGGGTTCAAAGATTTGAAAAGATTTAAAATTATTTTTTGGATTTCATCCTGAATTCTTATCAATTTATCCTGAATTCTTTGAAATTCTTTTGAATTTTTTAATTCATTTGAATTCTTATAAATTTATTCAATTTTACATAATTCAATTGTTTTTTTTAAGTTTTTATATAATTGGTTCTGCAGATTAATTGATAAAATGACCAAAGGATTTGAAATATTTTAACGTATTTTTCAAATTCCTTAGCATTTTCTAGAACTTGAAAAAATTTCAAGGTATTTCAAAAGATTTTAAGGGATTAGAAATATCCTAGGTTATTTTAAAAGATTATCGAGAAATTGTTAATTTATCTCAGTAATTTAATAATATTTCAAAGGATTTGATATATTTTGGCGTATTTTAAAAGATTCCCATGCATTTTCAAGTCCTTTAAAAAGTTTCAAGGGATTTCAAAAGAATATTTTTTATTTATTTCAATAATTTGAAGGGATTTCAAAGACTTTGAAATATTTTAAGGTATTTTAAAAGATTTCAAGGGATTTCCAAGGGTTTTAATAATTTTAAGGGATTTTAATATTTTAACGGGTTTCAAAGAATTTATTCCCTGAATTCTTATTAATTTATCCTGAATTCTTTTAAATCCTTTTGAATTCTTCTGGATGCACTCAATTTTACTCAGGTCAGTGGATTTAAAAAAAAAATTTGTTCAATTTAACTTGAAGTCATTAAAACTCGCCTTAAGTTTTTAGGAATTTCATCAAATTCTTTTTGAATTCTCTTTAATTTTTTCTAAAATTTATTTCAAACTTACTCAATTGAATTAATTTTTTCATATTTTTAAATTTTTGTCAATTCATTTGAATTTTTTTTTAAATTCACCTTAAATTTTTATGCATTTCATCGAATTCTGCCTGTTTCCCTTAAATTCCTCTAAATTCATTCAAATTTGACAGAAATAAATCGATTTTTTCGATTTTTAAAACTTTTTCCAATTCATTTGAATTTTTTTGAATTGTTTTGTAGTCATTAGTCATTTTTTTATTTAAAAATTAGTAGGGTTTCAATGATTTGAAGAGATTTGAAATTATTTTTTGAAATTCGCCCTGAATTCTTTTAAATTCTTTGGGATTCCCTTGAATATTTTTACTTCACTTGAATTATTTTAAATTTACTCAATTATACTTAATTTCATGGATTTTTTTTTAATTTTTAAAAGTTTTTATTTAATTTATCCTGAAGTCCTTTAACCTCACCTTGAATTCTCAGGCATTTCATAAAATTCTGTTGAATTCCCTTGAATTTTTCTAAGCTCATTTCAAAGTTACTGAATTCATAAAAGTTTCTTCATATTTTAAAATTGTTTTCAATTCATTAAAATTTTTTTAATTCGCCTTGAATTTTTAGGAATTTCATCGAATTCTTCTCGTTTATCTTAAATTCCTCTAAATTCATTCCAATTTTACGGAAATCAATGGAATTTTTTGACTTTTAAAATTGTTTCTAATTCATTCGAATTCGTTGGAATTTAACTTGAATTGTTTTGAAGTCTTATAAATTTGTCCTGGATTTTTTACCCTTTGAGCGAGAAAAAAGTACCCTATGAGCGTAACTAAAAGTACCCTTTGGTCCCTATATTTTATCCATAGGGTCTGTGAGGCTTGATGATATTTTTTTTAATTTTTCAACTTTTTTTCAATCCATTTGAATTGTTTTGAAGTCTTATGAACACCCTTTGAGTGCCAAAAAATACCCTATGAGCGTGACAAATACTACCCTTTGGTCCCTATATTTTATCCCATAGGGTCTGTTAGGCCTGATGATATTTTTTTTTATTTTTAAAATTTTTTCCAATCCATTTGAATTGTTTTGAAGTCTTATGAACACCCTTTGAGTCCCAAAAAATACCCTATAAGCGTGACAAATACTACCCTTTGGTCCCTATATTTTATCCCATAGGGACTGTGAGGCCTGTCTTTGATTAAAACGGTCACCCTGTTAATTTCTAAATAATCTTTTACAGATAATTGAGCTTTTGAAGATGAAGAAACTGTCTGGAAAGACACAGGCCTACGCCTCGAGTCAGGAGGACAGTGAAAATGACAGTGACGAGACCGAGTGCAGCATTGGCAGCAATTCAACCGCTGGTACTCACCGAAGCGACACTCCAACTCGAACCGCTCTTCACAAGAAAAAGGGTCGCCGCAGGAGTAAAACCGGTAAAAGCAAAGTTTTGATTGACAAGCCCCTCTACAAATACTGCTCCAGTTTTAAGGAGGACCACGGACAGCCCTTGTTCGGCGTACAATTCAACCATCACCTGAAGGAAGGCGAACCAATGATATTCGCCTCCGTCGGAAGCAATCGGGTCAGCATCTACGAGTGTCCCCAAGGTAGCGGAATAAGATTGCGTCAGTGTTACGCCGACCCCGACACCGAGGAAAATTTCTACACCTGTGCCTGGACTTACGACGACTCCGGCAAGCCTCTGCTAGCCGTCGCTGGTTCTCGGGGAGTCGTCAGGGTCATCAGCCCGGCGACCATGACTTGCATCAAGCACTACATTGGCCACGGCCATGCGATAAACGAACTGAAGGTCCACCCTCGAGACCCGAATATTCTACTCTCCGCTTCCAAAGACCACGCCCTGAGGCTCTGGAATATCAAGACGGACGTCTGCGTGGCCATCTTTGGAGGTGTCGAGGGTCACCGAGACGAAGTTCTGAGCGCCGATTTCGACATGAAGGGCCAGAGAATTATTTCCTGTGGTATGGACCATGCCTTGAAGCTCTGGTCACTCGAGAAATCGGATATGCAGGATGCCATCAAGCAGTCCTACTATTGCAATCCGAGTCGAAATGGCCGACCCTTTGATTCGGTTCTCCAGCACTTTCCGGATTTCACGACGAGGGATGTTCACAGGAACTATGTGGATTGTGTGAAGTGGTTCGGCGATTTCATTCTCAGCAAGTCTTGCGAGAATTGTATTGTTTGCTGGAAGCCGGGAAGATTGGAGGACACGCAGTTGAGAAGTGGAGAGACGAGTGCAACGGTTCTGCACAGATTTGAGTTCAAGGAGTGCGATATTTGGTTCATCAGGTTCTCGATGGACTTTTGGCAGAGGACGATTGCTCTGGGCAATCAGGTGGGTCGCACGTATGTCTGGGACCTGGAGGTGGATGAACCGGGCCAAGCTCGATGTTCGTCGCTTCAGCATCCAAGGTGCACGGCTCCCATTCGTCAGACGAGCCTCAGCCGGGATGGATCTGTCTTGCTTTGTGTCTGTGATGACGCAACGATCTGGAGGTGGAACCGTGATCATTGATAAGTTTAACTTTTACATTCCGCTAAGTATTTTTTTATATTCGGAAGTTTCGAATAAAAAGAAAAGGACAGAGGCCGCATATATTTTCTGCATAAATATATATTCATTTTTTTCTATAATCTTCGAGCTTTCTAATCAATTTGGTTTTTAAATTTGCTTTCAGTCAGGGTGTCTACTTTACCGGGAATTTAATTCAGTAATCGGGACTTTTTTCTCGATTGTACTAAAATGCATATTGAAACTGTTTTTTGATAATTAAATTTATTCAGCAAAAAGATCTCATTTCTCTCCGCTGGGATTCGAACGTTTTTTGATCACAAAGCATTGAAGAGGTTCATCCAAATATTTACAAAGAAAATGGGTTTCAACAGATTTCAATATATTCTTATTGCAAAAACATTGATCTTTATGTTATCCTAAATTTCAAATAAAATCTGAAATTATAAGCATTTTTCAATATTCTTGGGCTCATTTTAAATGTAAATTTCTAAAGTATCACAGTAATAACGTAATTTTTCTCTCTTTTTTTTTACACTGCAATTTCATTTGTAGGAAACTAATAATAAAGATCAAATTAATGTATATTTTGAAGAATTTTTATAGAAAATTCATGATTTAGTTGTTATTTAAATTTTAAGGAAACTTTACAATTTAAACTATTTTTTGCAATAGATTCTTAACAAATTGACAAAATGACTTCATCCTTTAAGAGATAGAAATTTTAACTCAGAATTCATAAAATTAACAAATTATGAATACTAGAAAATGGATGTCTACATATTAATTGGTGGTAGTCTATTTTCATTATTTCCTTTTTCATACAAAATATAATTAAATGACTAATTGGCCAGAAAAAATTAAAAATTGACCTGGACAAAACCGGGAATTTATAATCATCCGTCGAGTAGACACCCTGATTTCTCGAATCGATTTTGCCCTTTTTTCGACTTTTTTTACCTAAATGATAAACGTTTGAATCGAGTGGACATTTAAGTAAATTAAAATTGAATTTTTTGTATGAATTCTCCTGGGGCAGGGACCTAGGAAACCGGGAAAATCAGGAAATGACTATGAATTTATTATTTTCTATTTTTTTGTTTTAATTCTTTGTTTAAATAGGAAAGCAATTTTAAGGTCTTAAGAGTTTGAAATATATTAAAATTTAATATTATTCAGTTTTGAAAGCCTAATGTAAAATCTTTATTTTAAAAAATTTTTTAATAAAAATGTTTTAATTTTAAAGGCTTGAATCATAATTTAAATTTTGTATGCATTTTAATTTTTAATGTTTTATTCGGGACGGTAAAATTTGGAAAATGTACGGTTTGAATGCTTGGTTCAAGTCTGCCAGTGAGTTCTTTTTTTTGCGTATTTTTTTCTTTTCTTTTAGCTTTTTTCGATAATTAATTTTAAATTCTTAAAATTTAAAGAATAGTTGAAAAAGTCTTAATTATTTTAAAAAATTTAGATGGAAAACGTTCAAAATTGGATAATTTCAAGTTGAAATTTGATGAATTAGACGATTTTTAAGTAATAGCGTATAACAGTTAACAATTTGTAAATTGAATGCTTCGAGGTTTAGAAATTAGTTTCAGGTCAGGAAATTTTTCTAATTGAAATCTTTCCAAATTTAATAAAAAAATGCTTAATTCATTTTAAAATTAGACTTTTGAATATGTACTGAATAATTTGAATATTTCACATTTTGAAATTGAAACCTTGAAGATTCTACAAATTTATTTGCAATTTTAGGTTTAAAGTCTTCAATATTGAATAAGTAATTTGAAAAAGTATTTCAAATTAAATAATTTTGAATATAAAGCGTTGAATAATTTTAGATTAAAACCCAATATTGTTTATTTTAAAATTTAAATAATTTCAAGTTGCACAATTAGAAATGAAAGCTTGTTAATACTTGTACGGTTATTAATTTTTGAAATCATTCAGGTTTAAGTAATTTTAATTTTTAAACGTGAAAAATTTAGTGACTTCAGATTGAAAATTTATAGTTTCGATAATTTTAAATTGAAATTAAATTAATCATACTTTTAAATTAAATAATTTTGAATTTAAGTTTTCTGAATTAGAGCATTTTCAAATTGCAAGCTTTGATTGTTAACATTTTTTAATAAAAAAAAGTTTAAATAATTGAAATAATTTTAGATTAGAAAATTCAATATTATTTATTTCCAATTGAAACTTTTTAATGCTCAAATGATAAATTCAGAATATTTAAAATCGAATAGTTTAAGAATAAAACTTCGAAAATTAAACAATTTTAAATTAAAATGAATTAAAACTTTATAAGTTAGACCAATTTAAACATTGATAAATTGGCCATTTTCAGATCGGAAGTCGAAATAGTTGAGGATTTTTGCCGTCCTTATTTTTGAATCTGTCGAATTTTGATTGCCCTTAATGTAAAATTGTTAAATTTGAAAGGTTTTGATTTTAGGTAAACTCAGTTGCAGTACTAAAATTATTTGTTTGAAGGCCTTGAAACAAAAATAGTTAAATTGTAATGGCTTCTAATTTGAAGTTGTACAATATTGAACGTTTGGGTTTTAAATCGTTCAGTTTTGAAGGCTAAGATTTAAAAATTTGAACGACCGGGAAAACTTGTTTGCAAACCGGGAAATGTACTTGTTTCTGAATTTATAAAAAATAATGTGGTTTTTGTTGTAGTGTTGAAAAATGCGGTTTTATTGTGTATCTAAGTTGTACATATCACATAGCACTCTCTTCGAAGACGTGCATTTAGTTTCTAAGTTTTTTTTTAAGTTGTAAATACTTGTCAGCTAAGGCTTTTTAGATTTCTTAGCGAATAAAGTGTGCTTTGAATAACAACTTTTTGGTTTACGTCACTACATAATTATATACCCTGAACATTTAATACATCGGCTCAAAAAACGTTGTATCAACAGAGATTTTTACTCACTGGTATCTACGTTCGTACTGTTAGTTTTTTTATTCAGAAATTTATCCAGAGTAGCGCCAAAATAATATTTTTTTTAATTTAACGTTTAAATTTGAATTCTGGGTTATGAATGACTAATTAGACACGAGGTTGGCAACATTGTTTTGAATAATTGTATTAAAAAATATTTATTATAAGTAGGTATTCCAAATAGTTTTAGGAAAATAATGCAATACATTTAAAAAATTCAAATCATTCTTGTTTATAAAACAATTAGCTATTAAGTTATCTTAATTTATTAAATTAAAATGTTGAAAATTTAAAGATAAGACTTTTTTATCTTACGATAAAAGTATTTTTAGAGATAAAAAATATATTTGTAATTTAAAATCATCAAACTAATTGTCTTTAAGTATACAGGTTAATGATACAACCTTACAAAAGTATTTAAATATTTATGTATATTTATTTGAATGAATTTCATTTTCCTGTTGACAAAATTGGATAGAAATAACTTTAATATAAATTTGAAATTTTTCAATTTTAATTTCAAAATTTTTCAATTTTAATTTGAAATTCTTTTATTCCGTTTATGAAAGATTCTATGTTAAAAAAAGTTACAAGATTAAGATTCTGGATTTTGAATATTAATGGTCATGGAAAATGAAAATCTGGTCTGAAAAAAATTAAGGAATTTTCAAAATGAAGCTTTGCGGCCATCGTGATATAATAATCTTCTTAATAATTTATTTGACTTGTCAAAAACAAAATTTTTGAAAAATTCCTATTTTTTCAGATGCATCCTCCTGACGATTATATTTTTAGTTAAAAATTTTATTATTTCGTTGAAAATTCAACAATATTGTTAGTCATCCTTTTTGGTTGAAAATTAACTTTTTGGATGAAAATGTAACCATTTTTTTAAATTTGACTTTAGTTTAAGAATTCATCTGTTTTAGTAGAAATTTAATATTTTTTTGAAAAAAATGCAACTGTTTGGTTGAAAATTGATATCTTACGTTGAAAGTTGAACCAATTTGTTAAAAAATCATTTTGCTGTTTTTCTTCATCTTTGGTTGAAAATTCGTTTTTTTTTGTTTGTTTTAAAATAACGTTTTTAACTAAAAGCTGAACCATTCCAATTGAAGATTTATCATTTTAGTTGAAAATTCATCTCTGATTAAAAGTTGAACTATTTTGTTGAAAATTCATCTTTTTAATTAAAAAATGACCTACTTGGGTAAAAGTTGAACTACTTTATTAAAAAATTATTTTGTATTCTATTATTATTTATTATTATTTTTTACAATTTAAATATTTTCTTGAAAATTCATCTGTTTTAGAGAAAATTCGTCGTTTGGCTTGAAATTTCAACAATTTGCATAATTTTATTATTCATCTTCTTGGTTGAAAATTTGACTACTTTTTCAAAATTCCTTTTTTTTGTTGAAAATTAATTTTTTTTACTGAAAATTTAATTTTTCCCTTTTTGGTTGAAATTTTATCTTTTTCATTTTAAAATTCAATTATTTGGTTAAAAATTCATCTTTTTTAGTTGAAATTTAACTGTCTTCTGAAAAAATTCGACGTTTTTGCTTGAAAATTCAACTATTAGTTTGAAAATGCAACTGTTTTTGGTTGAGGTTTGATCTTTTTATTTGAAAATTTGACTATTTGGTTGAAAATTAATCTTTGTAGGTAGAAAATTTAAGTATTTGGTTAAAAATTTAAGTATTTGGTTAAAAATTCATCTTTTTTGGTCCAAAATTCAACTGTTTTGTTGAAAATTCGTCTATTTGGACAGAAAATTTGTCCTTTTGGATTCAAAATTGCAATAATTTACATGAAATTATTATTCATCTTCTTGGTTGAAAATTTGACTATTTTTTTCTAAAAGTCAAATATTTGGTTGAAAATTCATCTTTTTTGGTCGAAAATTTAACTGTCTTCTAAAAAACTCAATTATTTGGTTGAAAATGTAACGGTTTTTGGTTGAAGTTTAATCTTTTTATTTGAAAATTCGACTATTTGGTTGAAAATGAATCTTTGTAGATAGGAAATTTAAGTATTTGGTTAAAAATTCATCTTTTTTGGTCGAAAATTCAACTGTATTGTTGAAAATTCATCTATTTGGACAGAAAATTTGTCCTTCTGGATTCAAAATTTCAATAATTTGCATTAAATTATTATTCATCTTGTTGGTTGAAAATTTGACTATTTTATTCAAAATTCCTTTTTTTTTTGCTGAAAATTATTTTTTTTTAATGAAAATTTAACTTTTCTATTTTTGGTTTAAAATTTATCTTTTTTATTCTAAAAGTAAAATATTTGGTTGAAAATTCATCTTTTTGATCGAAAATTCAACTGTTTTGTTGAAAATTGGTCTATTTGGACAGGAAATTCCTCCTTTTGGATTGAAAATTTTTTGTTGAAAATTCAACTGTCTTCTAGAAAACTCAATTATTTGGTTGAAAATGTAACGGTTTTTGGTTAGTTTAATCTTTTTATTTGAAAATTCGACTATTTGGTTGAAAATTAATCTTTGTAGATAGGAAATTTAAGTATTTTGTTAAAAATTCATCTTTTTTGGTCGATTTGAACGGAAAATTTGTCCTTCTGGATTCAAAATTTCAATAATTTTCATGAAATTATTATTCATCTTCTTGGTTGAAAATTTGACTATTTTGTTCAAAATTCCTTTTTTTTGGCTGAAAATTATTATTATTTTTTTACTGAAAACTTAACTTTTCTATTTTTGGTTTAACATTTATATTTTTTATTCAAAAAGTCAAATATTTGGTTGAAAATTTAACGGTTTTTGGTTGAAGTTTAATCTTTTTATTTGAAAATTCGACTATTTGGTTAAAAATTAATCTTCGTAGATAGAAAATTTAACTATTTTGTTAAAAATGCATCTTTTTTGGTCGAAAATTCAACTGTATTTTTGAAAATTCATCTATTAGGACCGAAAATTTGTCCTTTTGGATTCAAAAGTTCAATAATTTACATGAAATAATAAAATATAATAATTTAATAGATAATATAATTAATATAATAGGGAATAATTAATTATAATTAATAATTAATTTAATTAATTAACTAATTCCCTTTCACTATTAATATAATTTTTAATCTATTATCTACTATTATTCATCTTCTTGGTTGAAAATTTAACTCTTTTGTTCAGAATTTCTTTTTTTTTTTGCTGAAAATTAATTTTTTTTTACTGAAAACTTAACTTTTCTATTTTTGGTTTAAAATTTCTCTTTTTTATTCTAAAAGTCAAATATTTGGTTGAAAATTCATCGTTATTGGTCGGAAATTCAACTGTTTTGTTGAAAATTGGTTTATTTGGACAGGAAAATCGTCCTTTTGGATTGCAAATTTTTTGTTGAAAATTCAACTGTCTTCTAGAAAACTCAATTATTAGGTTGAAAATTCATCGTTTATGGTATAAAGTCATCTTTTTTGGTTGAAATTTTTAACTTTCAATCTGAAATTTTATTGTTTTATTCCGTTTATAAAATATTATACGTTAAAATTATTACAAGATACTATTTTAAAGAAATTTAACAAGAATGAAAATAGAAATTCAAAATCCGATTTCAGCGCTACCGCGAACGAATTTTCGGATCGAAAAATCTAACAATATAAACCTAGAGTTCAGTGAGGCAAAATCTCTGTTCTTTGGGCCGGTGCTTCATTTCTTTCTTTAAGGCAAGATAATGAAAATGCTAAAAACAGTTCAAAATTCGTTATGAGCTACATATTTTCTTTGAAGAGCACTAGTGGTGAATTATGGCAAGAGCGGCACCAAGAGCAGCATCTCCGGAATTACCCAACTCCAGTGGTAGTTTGTACCATCTTGAAACTTCTTTTTGCAAAACAACATTGCGAACTAGACCTGATCCATTTCCTACTATTCGGGATATTTCCATTTTCTTCAGAACATCCTGCGGCATCATGCTGAAAAATTTTATTTGGTAATGAAAATTTCAATTGAAAATTTGAAATCTGTTTACAATATCAGGGTTGCTACTGGTTAAAGAATTTTTTGACCAGGAAAAACCGGAAAATGACAGTGAATTTTTTTTTACTGGGAATTTTACCAATTTTTAGATGAAAAATATATCAATCACTTGAAATATCACAAATTTCATATCACATGGTATATATAATGCAATTTAAAATAAGTTTGATTTGAACTTTTTTTAAATTTTAAGTTCAATTGTTAACTTTTTCAATTATTAAATTATTCAGTTCACAATGTGTAATTCTAAAATCGCTTACCATCAAAATTTTCCATTTTAGGTCTTTATTTTTATGGGTACATTTTAAATTAAAAGAATTTTAAAATGCAGTTTTAGAGACTTAAACAATAAAAGATGATGTTAAAACGATTATTGATTTAGAAAAAATTCGAGTAAGTTAAGATTTTTACAAATTTTGAAAAGATTCAAACTTACTTAAAAACTTGAAAAGATTTCAAAAAATTTAAAACAAAATATAGATTTTTGACAATTTCGAATTAAAATTTTCAAGGTTTTTAAGGATTTTGAAAGGTTTTAATATAATAAAAATTTTTTCTTAAGGTTCCTATGAAAATTTTAAATGATTTTTTATTTTTAAAAGTCAATTTTAAAAGAATTTTATAAAACAAATTTTAACGAATAAATAATAATTGAACAATTATTACTTTAGAAGAAATTTAAGTAAGTTTAAGAAATATTTAGAAGTTTGAAAAGATTTCGACAAATGTAAAACAAAATGTAGATTTTTGAAGATTTCGAACAAAAAATTTAGAAGCTTTTTAAACATTTAAAACAAATTTTAAAGAATGAAAAAAAAATATTAAAATTTCTAGGAAAATCAAAATGATTTTTTATTTTGAAAAATTAGTTTTTAGAGAACATGTAAAAAGATTTCAAAGGATTCTCAAAATTGTAAAAAAATCTGGAAAATTTTAAAGCAAGTTTTTTTATTTTGTAGGATTTATTATAAGTTTTAGGAAAAACTTGAATCATTTTAAAAGATATTTAGAAGTTTTGATACAATTTCAAAAATAATGAAAAATTTATCAAGATCTCAAAAAGTGTAAAATAAAATGTAGATTTTTGAAAATTGTGAAATAAAATTTTGAAGCTATTCAACGATTTTAAAAGGTTTCAAGATAATACACAAATTTTCTAAAGATTCCTGGGAAAATTTGAAGTGATTTTTAATTTTTTTTTTTTAATTTTTAAGAGGATACTTAAAAATATTTCAAAACAAAATTTTAATGCATAAATAACAGTTGAAAAATTATTAATTTATTACGATACAAAATTAAAATAATTTAACTTCTAATTGAAAAAGTTTTTAATTTAACAAACATTTGTAATCTTTCAATTTTTAATACTTCTAACTTGAATTTGTGTAACATGATATAATTTAAAAAAATTATTAATTTGTTGATTCATTCTTCAATTTAGAACATTTAAAATGATGGCGTGGGTTTATATTTTTTTGAATTTTTGAACTGTACAATATATAATTAATACTCGGGTCTAAAACTTAATTTTTTTGCAGAAAATTCGTCTTTTTGGCTTGAAAATTCAACATTTTGGATGAGATTTTTTTTGTATTAACTAAAAAATATTTCTTGGTTGAAAATGCCTCTCTTTCGCTGAAAATTCCTATTTTTGGTTCGAAAATTAATTTCCTTCGGTTGTGGATTTAACTAGTGAGTTAAAAGTTCGTTTTTCCTGGTTTAAAATGCGTCTTTTATTGATTGAAAAATCATCTCTTTGACTGAAAATTCATCTTCTTTTTATTGAAAATATTTTTTTGGGTTAAAAATTACACTATTTTGTTAAAAATAAATTATTTTGTTGAAAATTCAACTCTTTGGTTGAAAATTTAACTATTTAGTTGAAAAATCGTCTTTTTTGTGTAAAATTCTACCATTCGATTGAAAATTCGTCTTTTTTAGTAGAAATTTTATCTTCTTGATTGAAAAGTCATTTGTTTGGTTGAAAATTTTACTATTTTGTCGAAAATTCATTTTTTTAAACTGAAAATTAATTTTTTCAACTAAAAATGTAAGTATTCCATTTTTGCTTAAAAATGTATCTTTTTAAACAATTTTGTAGAAAATTCGTCTTTTTGGCTTGAAAATTCAACATTTTGAAAGAGATTTTTTCTTTATTGACTGAAATATCTTTCTTGGTTGAAAATTCAACTCTTTCTCTGAAAATTCCTATTTTTGGTTCAAAAATTAATTTCCTTCGCTTGAGGATTTAACTAGATAGTTCAAAATTCGTACTTTTTTGTTGAAAAATCTACAATTTCGTTGAAAATTCGTCTTTTTTGGTAAAAAATTATCGTCTTAGTTAAAAAATTTGTCTCTTTGATTGAAAATTTATCTTTTTTGTTTGAAAATATAACTGTTTGCTTAAAAACTAATCTTTTTTGGTTAAGGATTCAACATTTTTTGCTAAAATTTCCTCTTTTTTGGTGGAAATATCACCTATTACAATCTTCGTTGCGAATTCCTTTTTTTTGGTTGAGAATTTAACTATTTGATTGAAAAATAATTTATTTTGTTGAAAATTCTTTTTTTTGGTAGAAAATTAATTTTTGTTTAAAATTTTTGTTGGAAATGTAACTATTTTTGTGAAAACTTTTTTTTCTTTAAAATGATTTTTTAGTTAAAATCTATCTTTTTTAGTTGAAACTTCATGTACTTTGTTGAAAATTCGTCTTTCTGAGTGGGAAGTTAATTTTCTTGGTTGAAAATTTATCTCTGATTGAAAATGTAACCATTTTGCTGAAAATTCTTTTTTTTATTAAAATGATTTTTTAACTTAAAATTTATCTTTTTTAGTTAAAACTTCATGTATTTTGTTGAAAATTGGTGTTTTTGGTAGAAAATTAATTTTCTTGGTTGAAACTTTATCTCTTTGATTAAAAATTTAATTATTTTGTTGAAAATACTCTCTTTTTCTTTAAAATGATTTCTTAACTTAAAATTGATCTTTTTTAGTTGAAACTTCATATATGTATTTTGTTATAAATTCGCCTTTCTTGGTAGAAAATTGAACTATTTTGCTGAAAATTCTTTTTTTTCCCTTTAAAATGATTTTTTAAATTAAAATTGATCTTTTTTAGTAAAACTTCATGTATTTTGTTAAAAATTCGCCTTTCTTGGTGTAAAATTAATCTTCTTGGTTGAAAATTCTTCTTGTTGGTTGAACACAAAAATATTCGGTTAAACTTGTCAAGGAATTTCGAAATTGGAATTTGGTAGCAACCAAGAAAATTCGTCTTTTTGGCTTGAAAAATCAACATTTTGGAAGAGATTTTTTCTTTATTGACTGAAATATCTTTCTTGGTTGAAAATTAAACTCTTTCGCTGAAAATTCCTATTTTTGGTTCGAAAATTAATTTCCTTCGCTTGAGGATTTAACTAGATAGTTCAAAATTCGTACTTTTTTTGCTGAAAATTTTACAATTTCGTTGAAAATTCGTCTTTTTTTGGTAGAAATTTAATCTTCTTAGTTAAAAAAT
>CAKNYM010051118.1:255034-270411 GCA_932195095.1 Andricus curvator | reverse complement strand
AATCGTCTTTTTTGGTAGAAAATTAATCTTTTTGTTTCAAAATTAATCTTCTAGTTTGAAAATTCATCTTTTTGTTTGAAAATTCAACTATTCCAGTTAAAGATTTATCATTTTAGTTGAAAATTTATTTTTTAACTGATGATTCAATTATTCAATTTTTGGTTTGAAAATTTATCTTTTTTAGTTGAAAATTCATGTATATTGTTAAAAATTGGTATTTTTTGTAGAAATTAATCTTCTCTGCTGAAAATTCATTTTTTCGTCGAAAATTGAAATATTCCAGTTAAAGATTCATAATTTTAGTTGAACATTCATCTCTTTGGCTGAAAATCGATTTTTTTATCGAAAATTTAACTATTCCAGTTAAAACTTCAACTGTTTTTGTTGAAATTTTTTTTTTCTGTTAACATTTTTTTCAAATTGAAAGTGTAACTATTTCAATTGAATATTCCATCATTTTAGTTAGAAAATCATCTCGTTGTTGAACATTAATTTTTTTAACTAACAATTTATCTATTCAATTTTTGGTTGAAAAATTATCTTTTTTAGTTAAAAATTCGTATTTTTGGTAGAAATTAATCTTCTTAGTTGAAAATTCATTTTTTTTCGTCGAAAATTCAAATATTCCAGTTAAAGATTCATCATTTTAGTTGAACATTCATCAGTTTGGTTGAAAATTAATTTTGTTTAACTGAAAATTTAATTATTCCATTTTTGGTAGAAAATTGATATTTTTTAATAGAAAATTCAACTATTTTGTTGAAATTTGTGTATTTTAGTTGAAAATTTAACTATTTAGTTGAAAATTTATGTATTTTGTTGAAAAATCGTCTTTTTTGGTAGAAAATTAATCTTTTTGTTTAAAAATTAATCTTTATGTTTGAAAATTCATCACTTTGGTTGAAAATTTGTTTATTTTTTTGGTGGAAAATTATTTTCTTAACTGAAAATTTATCTATTCCATTTTTAGTTAAAACTCGATTATTTTTATTTGAAAATTCAACTATTTGGTTGAGAATTCGTTTTTTCTTTAGCTGAAAATCAATTTTTTTACTGAAAATTTAACTGCTCCAGTTGAAACTTTAACTGCTTTTTTTGGAAAATTTGTTTTTTTGTTAACATTTTTTTTTACTGAAAATATAACTATTCCAATTGAATATTCCATCATTTTAGTTAGAAAATCATCTCTTTGGTTGAATATTAATTTTTTTAACTAACAATTTATCTATTCAATTTTTGGTTAAAAATTATCTGTTTTAGTTAAAAATTCGTATTTTTTGTAGAAATTAATCTTCTCAGTTGAAAATTCATTTTTTCGTCGAAAATTCAAATATTCCAGTTAAAGATTTATCATTTTAGAAGAAAATTTATTTTTAATTGGAAAATTAATTATTCAGTTTTTGGTTACAAATTTATCTTTTTTAGTTGAAAATTCATTTATATTGTTCAAAATTCGTATTTTTTGGTAGAAATTAATCTTTTCTGTTGAAAATTCATTTTTTCGTCGAAAATTCAAATATTCCAGTTAAAGATTCATCATTTTAGTTGAAAATTTATCTTTTTATTTGAAAATTCAACTATGCCATTTAAAGATTCACCATTTCAGTTGAACATTCATCAATTTGGTTGAAAATTATTTTTTTTTAAATCTTCTTTTTTGGTAGAAAATTAATCTTTTTGTTTCAAAATTAATCTTCTAGTTTGGAAATTCATCTTTTTGTTTAATAATTCAACTATTCCGCTTAGAGATTTATCATTTTAGCTGAAAATTTATTTTTTAACTGAAAATGTAATTATTCAATTTTTGGTTAAAAATTTATCTTTTTTAGTTGAAAATTCATATATATTGTTAAAAATTCTTATTTTTTGGTAGAAATCAATTTTCTCTGTTGAAAATTCATTTTTTCGTCGGAAATTCAAATATTCCAGTTAATGAATTATCATTTAAGTTGAAAATTCAACTATTCCAGTTAAAAATTCATTATTTTAGTTGAACATTCATCTATTTGGTTGAAATTTGAT
The DNA here is from genome assembly GCA_932195095.1 of Andricus curvator. Classification (NCBI taxonomy): domain Eukaryota; kingdom Metazoa; phylum Arthropoda; class Insecta; order Hymenoptera; family Cynipidae; genus Andricus; species Andricus curvator. The sequence goes on along the minus strand of CAKNYM010051118.1, from coordinate 268,389 downwards.
CATTTTAGCAGAAAATTCAAGTGTATGGTGGAAAATTTGTTTTTCTTTTTAGTTAAAAAGTCAATTATTTTGTTGAAAAATGGTCTTTTTTGGTAGAAAATTTTTTTTCTGTTTAAAAAATAATCTTTTTGTTAGAAAATGTATCTTTTTATTTGAAAATTCAACTATTCCATTTAAAGATTCACCATTTTAGTTGAACATTCATCAGTTTGGTTGAAAATTAATTTTTTTAACTGAAAATTTAGCTATTTGGTTCAAAATTTGTTTTTCTTTTTAGTTGAAAAGTCAACTATTTTGTTGAAAAATCGTCTTTTTTGGTAGAAAATTTTTTTTCTGTTAAAAAAATAATCTTGTTAGAATTCAACTATTCCATTTTTGGTAGAAAATTGATAGTTTTTAATAGAAAATTCAACTATTTTGTTGAAATTTTTGTGTTTTAGTTGAAAATTTAACTATTTAGTTGAAAATGTATGTATTTTGTTGAAAAATCGTCTTTTTTGGTAGAAAATTAATCTGCTTGTATAAAAATTAATCTTCATGTTCGAAAATTCATCACTTTGGTTGAAAATTTGTTTATTTTTTTGGTGGAAAATTATTTTTTTTAACTGAAAATTTATCTATTCCATTTTTAGTTAAAACCTGATCATTTTTAGTTGAAAATTCAACTATTTTGTTGAGAATCCACGTATTTTGTTGAAAATACAATATTTTTACTTGAATAGTTTAGTAATTTTAAATATAAGAAGATAAAACAAAAATTTGATCCGATTATTACAGAACTGCATGGACCTTAGAGACTAATTAAAAAAATGGTTAATAATGTTTTTAGTATTATTTAATTCGTCGATGGTGCTAACATATTCAAGAACATCTTGTAATATAATTTGTCAAAGCTCTCTAAATTAAAAATATTAATTAAATTCATAGAAACTGAAAAAAAATCATTATTTATAAGAAACTCGCGAAACTGTATACATATTCAGAGTCGACTGTTTTAAAAAATGCGAAATATTTTAATGGATCCGTACTATGAATAATTATACCTGTAAAAAACTTGAGATAGCTAGAAAAAATCTGGAATTTTCAGGAATTTTTTTCCCAGTATTTGAGTAGACACCTTGATTGAAAACTAACTTGTTTCTAGAAAACCAGAAGAGAGTGGCACATCCGAAACCAGTGTGGACGGAAAGATGACTTTTGGATTTGGGCAAGGATTTTAGAAATTCGGGATCACATCGACCGTCTTGCCAGGTGTACAAATTTGAGACTTGTCCTCTCTCGATTTCTAATTTCAAGATACCTTCTTCTTTACTTCTGTCGATATTTTTCCAGAGAGTCACGCCGTGCATTTGACCACATACTCCGATGCATTCCACCTGTGATTAAAAGACGTCCGCATTTTTTTTTAAATTATGATTGAAAAGAATTCCATTTTATCATGAATAATTTTTGCAAAATAAGCAGGGAAAATATTCATAATCAAAGAATAAAATTCCAAAGCAACCTCACTTTTCGGCTCATTAGAGACAAAAATAACATAATGAAACAAGAGGGAGAAAAAGGGAAAAAGTCAACCAATTTTTTTTATGTGGAACCAAGACTTTACGCTTTCTTAAAAAATTAATTTTTTTAACTAACAATTTACCTATTCAATTTTTGGTTGAAAAATTATCTTTTTTAGTTAAAAATTCGTATTTTTGGTAGAAATTATTCTTCTTAGTTGAAAATTCATTTTTTCGTCGAAAATTCAAATATTCCAGTTAAAGATTCATCATTTTAGTTGAAAATTCATCTTTTTTGTTTAAAATTCAACTATTCTAGTTAAAGATTAATTACTTTAGTTGAACACTCATCTTTTTGTTTAAAAATTCAACTATTCCAGTTAATGATTTATCATTTTAGATGAAAATTTATTTTTTAGCTGAAAATTTAATTATTCAATTTTTGGTTGAAAATTTATGTATATTGTTAAAAATTCGTATTTTTTGGTAGAAATTAATCTTCACTGTTGAAAATTCATTTTTTTGTCGAAAATTCAACTGTTGCAGTTAAAGATTTATCATTTTAGTTGAAAATTTATTTTTTAACTGAAAAATTAATTATTCAGTTTTTGGTTGAAAATTTATCTTTTTTAATTGAAAATTCATTTATATTGTTCAAAATTCGTATCTTTTGGTAGAAATTAATCTTCTCTGTTGAAAATTCATTTTTTCAACTGTTTATCAACTGTTTTACAGAAAATTTGTCTTTTGGCTTGAAATATCAACCATTTGGATGAACTTTTTTTTCTTTCTTGACTAAAAAGTCTTTATTTGCTTAAAAATTGTCTTCTTGGTTGGAAAATTCATCATTTTAGTTAAAAATTCATCTTTTGTCTGCTTTTGTCAAGTCTACTTCCCCCTTTTTTTTAAATAATTCCTCTTTTTTTCCTGTTTTTAAGAAACTTCCCCCTTTTCTCGTTTTTTTTTGTTCAAATGCGAAATTAATTAATATAAACCAATAAGAAAAACCAACTATTTTTGGTTGAAAGTCAATTTTTTTAAATTGAAATTTCTACTGTATTATATTTATCGTTCAGATTCATCTCTTTTTGTTGAAAATTTAATTATTTTATTGGAAATTAACCATTTGGTTTAAAAATTCCATAATTTAGTTTAAAATGAAACTATCTGGTTGAAATTTGAACTACGTTGTTATAAATTCATTTTTTTAGTTAAAGATTCATCTCTTTGGTTCCAAATTTAACTGTTCCGTGTTTGGTTGAAAATTCAACTATTGGCTTAAGAATGTATATGCATTTTGTTGAAAATTCGTCTTTTTTGGTAAAAAATTAATCTTCTTGGTTGATAATTCATCTTTTTTGGTAGAAATTTCGTCCTTTTTGTTAAAAATGGTTGAAAATGCAACTTTTTGATTAAAATTAAAACTACTTTGTTAAAAATGTATTTTATTGGTTGAAGATTGAACTATTTTGTCAAAAATTCATCTTTTTCTGTTGAAAACATTTTTGGTTGGAAACTCAATTATTTAGTTTAAAATTAACTTTTTTGTTGAAAATTTTAACATTTTATTCAAAATTGAGATATTTTGTTAAAAAGTAATATTTTTTGTCGTAATTTTAACTGTTTTTTTGAACAATGAAAAATATTTTGTTTTTTTGAATAGAAAGTTCACATTTTTTTGTAGAGAAGTCATTTTTCTGGGTTGAAAATTCATCTTTCGTTGTTGGCTTAAAAAGCCAACTATTTGGTTGAAAATTCAATTGTTTTTGGTTGAATTTTAATCTTTTTTGTTTGAAAATTCGACCATTTAGTTGAAAATTCATGTTTGAATAAAAAATTCAACTATTTTGATAATATCAGATTTTTTGGTCGAAAATTAACTTCTTGGTTGAAAATTCAACTGTCTTCTAAAAAATATATCTTTTTGGCTAAAAATTTGATATATTTTGTTGAAAAATCAACTGTTTTTTGTTGAGTTTACTCTTTTTTGTTTGAAAATTCGACAATTTGGTTGAAAATTCATCTTTATAGGTTGAAACTTTGAAAATTCAACTATTTGGTTCAAAATTGAACTACTTTGTTAAAAATTCTTTTTTTTATGAAGATTCATCGTTTTAGTTGAAATTTAATTTCTTTTGTAGAAAATTCAACTATTTTGTTAAAAATGCATTTTATTATTTGAATATTCATCTCTTTGGAAGAAAATTGAACATTTTTCTTGAAAATTCATATTATCGAGTTGAAAATTCAATTGTTTCATAGAAAGATTGTATTTCTGGCTTGAAAATTTAACTGTTTTGTTGAAAATACGTCTTTCTGGGATGAAAATTTCATTGTTCTGGTCGAAAATTACCATATGAAAATTTGACTAGCGAAAATTTTTTAACCAGCCAAAAAATATTATGCGAAATCGAGTCTACTATTATATTTTTGGTTCAGAATCAATCTGTTTTGGTTTAAAATTTTACCGTTTAGTAGAGAATTTATTTATTTTGATGAAAATTCAACTCATTTGTTACAAATTCGCCTTTCTTAGAAGAAAATTAATCTTTTCGGTTAAAAAAGCATTGTTTTTTAATTTAAAATTCAACTATTTGGTTAAAAATACATCTATTTTGTTGAAGATTCGCTTTTTTGGTTGAAAATTAATTTTTTATTTAAAAATGTAACTACTATTTTATTTACTGTTGAAAATTGATCTTTTATATTTGAAAATTTAACTACTTGGTTGAAATTTATACTAAATTATTAAAAATTCATTTAATTAGTTATTAGTTTGTTTTTTATAAAAATTAATTTTTTTAAGGAAAAATGTAACTATTCCATTTTTGGTTGAAAATTTATAGTTTTTAGATAAAAATTCAAACTATTTGGATGAAATTTAATCTTGTTGGTTAAAAATTCAACTATTTAGTTGAAAGTTGAACTACTTTGTTGAAAATTTATTTTTAAAGTTGAAGATTTATCTCTTCGGTGGAAAATTTACCAACATTGTTGAAAATTCGTTTTTTTGTGAAAAGAATTTTTTAAACTGAAAATTGAACTATTCCATTTTTGGTTAAAAATCGATCATTTTTAGTTGGGAATTAAACTTTTTGGCTGGAAATTAGATTTTTTGCTGAAAATTCATATTTTTGGGTTGCAAATTTTATTATTTTTGTAGAAAATTCAACTATTTGAAAAAAATTCAACTATTTTGCTGAAATTTTTTTCTCTCTTGACTGAAAAATCTTTCTTAGTTGAAAATCCTTCTTTTTGGATTACAAATTCATCTCTTTTGGTAGAAATATTTTATTTATTAAAAAATTTTTATTGGTTAAAAGTACAACTGTTTGGTTAAAAACTAATCTTTTTAGGTTGAGGATTAAACTATTTTGTTGAAAATTCCTATTTTTTGGTTGAGTTAAGATGTTTTTTTTATTAAAAATCAAAATCTTTTTTGGTTGAAATATGAACTATTACTGTGAAATACAACTGTTTTTTTTATTACAAATGAAAGTCTTTGTTGGTTAAAATCTCAACTATTCCATTTTTCGTTGGAAATCCATATTTTTTATTGAAATTTTTACTGTTTAGTTGAAAATTCATCTTTTTGTTGCTGAAAATTCAACTACTTTGTTAAAAATGATTTTTCGTTGAAGATTCATTATTTTACTTGAAAATTAATCACTTTGGTAAAAACTTATTCTTTTTTTTTTAGTTAAAGATTGATTTTTTTATCTGAAAATTTAACTATTCCATTTTTTGTTGAAAAGTTATTCTTTATAAGTTTAAAATTCCACTATGTATTTAGTTAAAAATTCATTTTTTTTTGTTTAAAATTGGGCTGTTTTGATATAAAACAAACTTTTTGGTTGAAAATTCATCTTTATAGATTGAAAATTCAGCAATTTGGTTAAAAATTTAACTAATTTGTTGAAAATTCATTTATTTTGTTAAAATGTAATCTTTTTTGTCATAAGTTCAACTGTTTTTTTTTCAGAAAGTTCACATTTTTGGTAGAGAATTCATTTTTCATGGTTGGAAATTCATCCTTCTGTGTTGAAAATTAACTTTTTTGTTTAAAATTTAACATTCCGGTTTGACAATTCAACTACGTTCTGAAAAATTAGTCTTTTTGGCTTAAAAATCCAACTATTTGGCTGAAAAAGGAATTGTTTTTGATTGAAATTTAATCTTTTTTGTTTGAAAATTCAACTATTTGGTTGAAAATTCATCTTTGTAGGTTGAAAATTTGAAAATTCAACTATTTGGTTACAAATTTAACTATTTTGTTGAAAATTCGTCTCTTGCTCGAAAGTTTAACTAATTGGTTGTAAATGCAAATATTTGTTTGAAATTTCATTTTTGTTATTGGAAATTCAACTAATTTGTTAAAAATGATTTTTTGTCAAGATTCATTATTTTAATTAAAAATTAATCTCTTTAATAGAAACTTTTTTTTTAGTTGAAAATTAATTTTTTTATCTCAAAATTAAACTATTCTATTTTTGGTTAAAAAGTTATTCTTTATAAGTTTAAAATTCAACAACTTGGTTGAAAAATCATGTATTCTGTTGAAAATTGGTCTTTTTTGATAAAAAATGATCTTCTTGATTGAAAATTTAGCTATTTGGTTAAGAATTACTCTTTTTTGGTCGAAAATTAAACTGTTTTGTTGAACATTGGTCTTTCTGGATAGAAAGTTTACATTTTTTGGTAAAGGAGTCATTTTTCTTGGTTGAAAATTCATCTTTTTTTGTTAAAAATGAACTTTTTTGTTTAAAATTTAACTTCCGGTAAAAAAATTCAACTTTGTCTTAAAATTAAAATATTTGGTTGAAAATTAAATTGTTTTTGGTTAAACTTTAAACTTTTTTGTTTGAAAATTTAACTGTTTTGTTCAACAATAAACAACTTTTTTTTGTTTGTTAGAAAATTCACATTTTTTAGTAGAGTAGTCATTTTGCTTGGTTAAAAATTCATCTCTCTTTGTTGAAAATTAACTTTTTTGTTTAAAATTTAACTTTCCGTTTTGAAAACTCAAATGACTTCTGAAAAACTCCTCTTTTTGGCTTGAAAATCCAACTATTTGATTAAAAATTCATGTATTTTGTTGGAATTTGTTCTTTTTTGATAAAAAAATAACCTTCTTGGTTGAAAATTAATCTTTATAGGCTGGAAATTCAGCTATTTGATTAAAAATTCAACTATTTTGTTGAAAATTTCAATCATTCTGTTGAAAATTCATTTATTTTGTTAAAAAGTGACCTTTTTTGTCAAAAATTCAACTGTTTTGTTCAACAATGAACAACATTTGGTCTTTTTGGATAGAAAGTTCACATTTTTTGGTAGAGAAGTAAATTTTCTTCGTTGAAAATTCATCAATCGTTGTTGAAAATGAACTTTTTTGTTTAAGATTTAAATTTCCGGTTTGAAAAATTGAAAGCTTGAATATCCAATTACTTGGTTGAAAATTAGGGTGACCAGATTTCTGTTTCACCTAACCGGGACATATATCCCCCCCCCCCCTTCCCAATAAATCGCAAAATGTACAATTTTATGTCAGAAATGTCACGTCACTTCAATATCTTTTAAATTATTTTACTTATTTATTATTGTCAATTATTCTAGAATTCTTGATCCAGTTTCCAATTTTATTTTCCCAAAATCTGTTTTGTTTGTTTTTTGTTTTGTTTTGACGTTTGTTTAAAATACAGCAATGAAATATAAATATATATTATATATATATAAAATTAAAATTCAAAGCTAAACAAAATTGTATTATTTTAATTGAGAACATTAAACATGGAATAATTTCTTATTAAAACTTTATTCTGAGAACATTTTTAATTAATAGCGTTTAAAAATGAACTTAAAACTTAAATTCGAACTAATTATTAGCACCCAATAAGAAAATCCAACTATTTTTGGTTGAAAGTTTATTCGTTTTGATTAAAAATTCATCTTTTTTTTGGTTGAAAATTGGTCTTTTTGGTTCAAATTTGAACTGCTTTGTAAAAAATTCCTTTTTTGGTTGCAGATTCATTATTTTTGTTGAAAATTCATCTCATTGGTTGGAAATTTGACCATTTCGTTGAAAAATCTTTTTTGTTGTTGTTGTAACTCAATTACTTTTACTGAAAATTTAACTTTTCCACTTTAGATTGAAAATTGATCTTTTTTAGTCAAAAATTCAACTATTTGTTTGAAAATTGGCGTATTTTTCTCCTTTATTTGAAAATTCAACCATTTGGTTGAAAATTCAATTATTTTGTTCAAAAGTTATCTTTTTTGGTGAAAAATTCAAAATTTTTTTAACATTCGTTTTTTTTATAGAAGATTCTTCATTATGGATTGAAAATAATCTTTCGTATTAATATATTTTTGGGTTGAAAATTAAACTGTTTTATAGAAAATTCGTCGTTTTTGATAGAAAATGAATCATCTTGATAGAAAATTTATCTTTTGTATTAAAAATTCATTTTAGTAGGTTGGAAATTAAACTATGTGATAAGAAATTAAACTATTTTGTTTGAAAATGTAATTATTTTGTTGAAAATTCTACTCTTTGGTCGAAAATTCAACTATTTGTTGAACATTCGTCTATTTTGACAAAAAATTCGTCCCTGGGCACTTATTTTCGTTGAGGCCTAATCTCTTTTATTTGAAAAATCGACCATTTGGTTGAAAATTCAATTATTTTGTTCAAAAGTTATCTTTTTTGGTCAAAAATTCAATTTTTTTTATCATTATTTTTTTAGATAGAAAATTCGTCAGTATGGATTGAAAATTAATCTTTTATATTCTCATATTTTTGGATTGAAAATTCAACTGTTTTATAGAAAATTCGTCTTTTTTTGCTTGAAAATTCAACAACTTGGTAGGAAATTAAACTATATGTTTGAAAATTAACTTTTTTGTTGAAAATTAATATTTTTTGGTTGAAAATTCAACTATTTTGGTTAAAAATTGATAGTTTTAATTGAAAATTGACTTTTTCTAGTTGAAAATTCAACTATTTGGTTGAAAATTCACGTATTTTGTTGAAAATTCATCTGTTTTGTAGAAAATTATCTTCTTGTTTAAAAATTAATCTATTTCAGTTGAGGATTCAACTATTTTGTTCAACATTCATATTTTCTGGTTGAAAATTCAAAAGTTTGATAGAAAATTCGTTTTTGTGTCTTGAAAATTCAACAATTTGGTAGGAAATTAAACTATTTGGTTGAAAATTCATATTTTTGGTCGAAAGTTCAACTATTTTAATTGAAAATTGATATTTTAAATGATGAATTTTCAACAAGAAAAATTCATGTATCAAACAAGAAGGTTCGTGTATTTTGTTGCAAATTTGTCTTTTTGGTGGAAATGAATATTCTTGGTTGAAAATTAATCTTTTTTTGTTGAGGATTCAACAATTAAGTAGTAAATTCATGTTTTCAAGTTGAAAATTCAACTTTTTTGTAGAAAATTCTTCTTTTTGGCTTGAATATTCATCCTTTCCCATTGAAAATTATGTTTTTTTGTTTTTGAAAATTCAACTTTTCAAATTGATAATTTAAGTATCTTTTAAAAAATTCGTCTTATTGGCTTTTTAAGTTAACTATTTGGTTGAAGTAAAATTTTTTTTGCGTCAAAATTCGACCATTTGGTTGAAAGTTCTCAACTATTTGGTTGTAAATGCGACTTTTGAATTGAAAATTATTATTTTTATTTAAATGCAACTATTTAATTAAAAATTAATCTTCTGGGTTTGAAAGTCTGTTTTCTAATCCATTCAACTTTTTAACTTAAAAATTTAGTTCGAATTTAAAAGAAGACTCTAAATGAGTTCTCTCTGCTTTAAAAATAAAATGAATTCATGAAAAATTGATTTAACAGTGGTTCCTCACGTCTTTTTTTATATTTATGAAAAGCATATTAGCATACAAGTCGTACGGTCGTGAATTCTGAACAGTAATTTGGAGGCGGTAACTACTAACACCCAAAACCCGGGACATGTCCCGGAAAACCAGGACGCCTGGTCACCCTATTGAAAATGCAAATGTTTTTGGTTGAAGTTTAATCTTTTTTGTTTGAAAATTCTATTTTTTGGTTGCAAATTTAAATATTTTGTTGAAAAATTGTCTCTTTTGGTCGAAAGTTCAACTATTTGGTTAAAAATTAATGTATTTTGTTGGAAATTTGTCTTTTTTGATAAAAAAAATAACCTTCTTGGTTGAAAATTCATCTTTATAGGTTGAAAATTCAGCTATTTGATTAAAAATGCAGCTATTTTGTTGAAAAGTTAAATCATTTTTTTTATTTATTTATTTATTGAATATAAACGGGCAAGTTGGGCAAAAAAGGAACTGTAGGAAAATATTGTTTTTTTCAAGTTCGGTATTTCGACAAGAACCGGGACGCTTCTCAAAACACCCAAAAACCGGGACATGTCCCGGAAAACCGTGACGCCTGGTCACCCTATTGAAAATGCAAATGTTTTTGGTTGAACTTTAATTTTTTTGTTTGAAAACTCTATTATTTGGTTGCAAATTTAAATATTTTGTTGAAAAATTGTCTCTTTTGGTCGAAAGTTCAACTATTTGGTTAAAAATTCATGTATTTTGTTGGAAATTGGTCTTTTTTGATAAATAAATAACCTTCTTGGTTGAAAATTCATCTTTACAGGTTGAAAATTCAGCTATATAATTAAAAATTAAACTATATTGTTGAAAAGTTAAATTATTTTGTTGAAAATTCATTTATTTTGTTAAAAAATGATCTTTTTTGTAAAAAATTCCACAGTTTTGTTCAACAATGAACAAAATTTCGTCTTTTTGGATAGAAAGTTCACATTTTTTGGTAGAAAAGTAATTTTTCTTCGTTGAAAATTCATCAATCGTTGTTGAGAATGAACTTTTTTGTTTAAAATTTAAATTTCCGGTTTGAAAACTTGAAAATCCAATTATTTGGTTGAAAATACAATTGTTTTTGGTTCAAGTTTAATCTTTTTTTGTTTGAAAATTCTATAATTTGGTTGCAAATTTAATTATTTTGTTGAAAAATGGTCTCTTTTGTTCGAAAGTTCGTCTTTTTTGTTGTAATGGAAACTGTTCGGTCTAAATTTAAATTTTGTTGTTGAAAATGTAACTTTAGGGTTGACAAATTTATTCCCCTATTCCCCTCTTTTCGTTTATTAAGATTTAATTTATTATAATACCTCATCTATATTCTAATTATAATCAATATTGGTTTAATCACCTGTCGAAGCAGATCCTTAGGGAGTCTTGAAACGCAGCTGTGAACTGCAGATAAAATCTTTGGCACATCTTGTTTATTACCTTCTATTCCCAAATCACTGGGCACATTTGCCTGAGTTTCTTTCGACTGCTTTGCAACTATTTCCTTAGTTTCTTTAGAAACAACAACAACTTTTACAGACGTTGTTCCTATATCTATTCCTAACACTAGGCCTTGATGCGTCATTGCGAGAATCTGTGATAAAAATAATTTACATGATTATTTATTATCTACATGATAGTTTACTTATCAGTTTATTTATATCTCTATCGAAAAAATGAATTGCTTTTTCAAAGAAAGGTTTTTTTTTAAATTCAAAAATCGAATTCAAATTAGCAAATATTTTCGTCGTAAAATTATTAAATTTTGTCTGATCAAAGGTGGGGTTTTTTTTATTCATTTTTTTTGTAAAGAAAGGTCATGGCCCCAAAGTAAAGTTGTGAAAGTCCTAGAACCCAATATTTGGCCAGTTTTGAGAAAAACGGCTTTAAAAAAATTGTGGCTCAGCAGTAGAGCGCCCGGTTTGTTCACAGAGGCTGCGGGCTCGATTCTCGCCGCCTGCATTTTTTTTTATTTTGTACTTTTTGCTTTATAATTATTTAAATGTTTATATATTCGATTGCTTCGTAAAATTGTTCTCAGTTAAGCGATAATACACATTTAATATGCTTTTTTCCAATGAAAAAGTCACATTTTCATAGTTTTTTTCGCATAAAAAGGTAATTTTTATAAATTTAATCATTTATTTAAAATATCTGAAGAAAATATAAAATAAGAATATATTGTAAACAAGTATATTATAAATAAGATATGGAATTTTGAAACTTTCAAAATAACAAACAGCATCTTTTAATTGCGAGTTCGAGGTTTCACTATAAATCAATTCTTCTTCAATTTCGTTTTATGCCGAAGTACCAGGACCTTTTTTGGTTAAAAATTCAACTGCTTAGTTGAAAGTGAAACTTCTTGGTTAAAAATTCATTTTTTTGTTTGATGATCCATCATTTTAGTCGAAAAATCTTTCTTTTTGTTTAAAATTTAACTATTTTTATAAACATTTTTTTTAAATTAATTTTTTACCTGAAAATTTAACTATTCCATGTTTGGTTAAAAATTAATCTTTTTCAGTTGAAAATTCAACTATTTGTTTGAAAGTTTCTGTATTTTGTTGAAACTTTGTCTTTTATGGTAGAATATTAATCTTCTTGGAGACTAAATTCACCTTTTTGGTTAAAAATTCAACTTTTACGTCGAAAATTCCATTAAAAATTAAAATATTTGTTTGAGAATTCATGTATTTTGTTAGACATTATTATTTTTTGGTAGAAATTTAATCTTTTTGGTTGAAATTTTATTTATTTGGTTGAAAATTATTTTTTTTTAATGATAAATAATTATTCTTTTTAACCACAAATTTAACTATTCCATTTTTCGTTAAATTTTTTTTATAGGCATTTAATCTTTTTGGTCGAAAATTCAACTGTTTTGTTGAAAATTTGTCATTTTTTGGTAGAAAAATTCATCTCCTGGGTTGAAAATTGAACTATATGATTAAAAATTAATTTTTCTAATTGAAGATGCATCATTTTAGTTAAAAGTTCACTTCTTTGGTTAAAAATTAAACCAATTTTGTTGAAAATTCGTTTTTTTTGTTGAAAATGATTTTTTTAACGAAAAATGTAGCTATTTCATTTTTGCTACCAAATTGATCTTTTTCCAGTTAAAAATTCACTTATTTTGTCGAAAACTCATATTTTTCGGTCGAAAATTCAATTAATTTTCTAGAAAATGCATATTTTTGGGCTGTAAATTCAAGTTTTTTTTTAATTGACCTTTATGACTTAAAATCTCAACATTTTGGATGAGATTTTTCTTCTTTATTGACTGAAAAATCTTTGTCGGTTGAAAATTCGTATTTTTTGGTTTAATTTAACAGTTTTTTTATTGAAAACTAAAATATTTTTTGGTGGAAATATCAACTATTATTCTTTTTGTTGAGAATTCATTTTTTTTATCAAAGATTCATCAGTTTGGTTAAAAATTAATTATTTTAACTGAAAATAATATAATAAAATTTTACATTAATAAATCTACCTATTTTTTAGAGAAAGAAACTTTTTTTAAATACATTATTATTTTATATTTTCTTCATCATTTAAAAATAATTGATTGAATTTATAAAATTGATAAAAATTACCTTTTTATGTGAGAAAACTCTGAAAATGTTAGTTTTTTGTTGGAAAAAAGCATATTAAATATTTACTATCGCGTAATTCAGAAAAATATTACGAGGGAGTCGAATATATATATAAACATTTTAATAATTATAAAGCAAAAAATGAAAAATAAAAAAAAAGGCAGGCGGCGAGAATGGAGCCCGCAGCCTCTGTGCACAAACCGGGTGCTCTACCGCTGAGCATCTCAGCCACTTGGGAACCGGCCGTTTTTCTCAAAATTGGCCAAATATTGGGTTCTAGGAATTCCACAACTTTACTTTGGGGCCATGAACTTTCTTTACAAAAAGTATGAATCAAAACCAAAATTTGAAGTCTTATTAATACCTAGTAAAAATAAACAATTACATTATTT
>CAKNYM010051118.1:234823-254634 GCA_932195095.1 Andricus curvator | reverse complement strand
TACAATTTATTAAGTTAGGGAATTTCTGAAGAAAAAATATGACTCAAGAAGAGTCAATTAAAAATGAATAAATTTAAATTTAAAATTATTTAATTTTAAATATTTAATAATTAATAAATTATCATTTTTCAAGAATTCCTCATTTTTCCCCTGTTTTAAAGAAACTTCCCACTTTTCTAGTTTTTTCGCTTAAAAGCGATCTGAATTATAGAACCCAATAATGAAATCCAACTATTTTTGGTTAAAAGTTCATTCTTTTTGGTTAAAAACTCTATTATTTGGTTTAATAAACATTTAAGTCTTTTGTTGAAAATTCATCTTGTTTGGTCGAAAATTCAACGGTTTTCTTGAAAATTGGTCTTTTTTGGTTGAAAATTCAACTATTTTAGTGGAAATTTCATATTTTTTTGTTAAAATTCAACTACCTGGTTGAAAGATGAACTACTTTGTTAAAAATTCATTTTATTGATTGAAGACTTAACTATTTTGTCAAAAATTCGTTTTTTTTTTGTTGGAAATTAATTGTTTAAAAGGAAAAACTTAACTATTCAGTGTGTGGTTGAAAATTGATCGTTTTTAGATGAAAATTCAACTATTTGGTTGAAAATTGATGTATTTGGTTACAAATTCAACTATTTTATTGAAAATTCATCTTTTTTTGTAAAAAGTGCAACTACTTTGTTAAAAATGTATTTTGTTGTTGTTGACGATTCATCATTCTAGTTATAAATTAATTATTTTATCTGAAAATTTAACTATTCCATTTTTGGTTCAAAAGTTATTCTTTCTTTATAGGCTTTAAATTCAGCTATTTAGTTAAAACTTAATCTTTTTTATTCGAAAAATCAACTGTTTTGTTGAAAATTCGTCTGTTTGGCTAGAAAGTTTACATTTTTGATGAAGAAGAAATTTTTCTTGGTTGAAACCCCATCTTTCTTTGTTGAAAATGAACTTTTATGTTTAAAATTTAACTTTCGGGTTTGAAAATTCAACTGTCTTGTAAAAAATTCGACTTTTTGGCTTGAAAATTTAACTATTTCGTTAAAACTTTATTTTATTTGATTGAAAACTCATTTTTTTACTAAAAATTTAACTGTTATATTTTTTGTTAAAAATTCTTTGGTTGAAAATTTAACTACATATTATGTTGAATTTTTTTTAGTTCAAAATTAGTGTTTTAATCTGAAAATGGAACCAGTCCATTTTTGCTTTCGGGTTGAAAATTAAACTAGTTTGATGCAAATTTTTTTTAGTTTGAAAATAAGTATGTATTGGTTAAGGATTTAACTATTTTGTTGAAGATTCATATTTTTTGGTTTAATTCAACTGTTTTTGATTGAGAATGAAATTATTTTTTGGCGGAAATATCATCATTTATTACAATTTTCGATGATAATTAATTTTTTTATCAAATATTCAACACTGAAATTTTAATTCTTCCATTTTTGGTTGAAAATTTATCTTTTTGGGTTAAAAACTCAACTATGAAGTATAAATAAATTTGTGAATGTTGAAAATTCTATCATTTTGAAGCAATTTTAAGTGAGAAATATTAAAAATTCAACGAATTTAAATTTCGTTTTAAATTAAACACTTTTTAAATTAGAAGTTAAATTATTTTTATTTTTAATCGTTCGATATAAATAATTGTTTAATTGTTATTTATACATACAAATTTAAAAAAATAACTTGCAAATTAATCAATTTTACTTACAAATTAAACATTCAACAAAATGAAACAATTAAACTTATAACGTTCAAAGATTAAATTTAGCACTCTGAAATTTTATCGATTCAAGGCTTTCTATTTAAAGTAATTCAGATTTTAAATTACCTAAAAGCGTTTAATTATGAATCCAACAAAAGTAGTTCCATTTTCAACCAAGTAGTTCAATTTTGAACGAAAAAAGATGAATTCTCAACAAAAACTGTAATAGTTGATATTTTAACCAAGAAAGTATTTCCATTTAAAATAAAAAACAGTTAAATTGAACCAAAAACGACGAATTTCCAACAAAATAGTTGAGTTCTGAACCAAAGAAGATTAATTTTCAACCAAAATGTTTTATTTTGATAAAAAAAATGAAATTTCTGCTATAATAGATGAATTTTTAAACCAAAAAGATTAATTTCAAAAAAAAAATTGATGAATTTTCAAAAAAATGCTTGAATATTCAATCAAGAAATATCTCAGTTGAATTGTCAACACCAAAATATGAATTGTCCACCAAAACAGTAGAATTTTCGATTAAAAAAAAAACTTTCTACCAAAAGACGTAAATTTTCAAATGAAAAAGATGAATTTGAAATCAAGCTAAAAAATGAATTTTCGACAAGATTAATTAATTTTCTACCAAAAAAGATAAATTCCCCAAAAAAATATAAATTTTTAACAAAATATTTTGAACAATGGATGTGATGTTAGTCTAAAATTTAATTTCACTTATTAAGGAGAATTAATTTTCAATAAAAGAAACGAATTTTCTACAACACAGTTTAATTTTGTACTAAATTCTTGAATTTTCAAGCTGAAAATTCGAATTTTCTAGAAAACAGTTCAATTTTCAGCCCGAGAATATGAATTTTCAACAAAATAGTTACATTTTCAGTTAAAAAAAAAATTAGCAACAAAAAACGAATTTCCAACTAAAATTATGAATCGTCAAACAAAAAATTTAATTACAAATAAGAAACAGTTGGACCAACAAATTTATTTTCTACCAAGAAAGAAAACGAATTTTTAATAAAATACATGAATTTTCAACCATATAGTTAAATTTTCGAGCTAAATATACATTATGAATTTTTAAATCAAAAAGATAAATGTTCAACAAAATATAGTTTCATTTTTAACAAAAAAAAATTAGGCAAAAAGAAAAAAAATTTCAAACAAATTATTGAATTTTCAAGTCGAAAAGACGAATTTTCAACAAAAAATTTAATTTTCAATCCGTTTAATTTTCAACTAAAATTATGAATCTTCAACCAAAAAATTAACTTTCAATGACAGTTGCATTTTTAACCAAAAATGTGTAATTTTTTCAGAAGGATGTGAAATTTCTACAGCAAGAGATGAATTTTTAACCCAAAAAAATTTTATTGTCAAGAAGCAGAAAATTTTAAACTGTTCAATTTCAAGCCAAAAAGACATGTTTTCAACAGAATAGTTGAATTTTCAAGCAAGAAGTATGATTTTTTTCAACAAAATTGTTGAATTTTCAACAAAATAATTCAATTTTCTAACGGAAAGAATAAACTTTTAACCAAAAATAGTTGGATTTTCTTATTAGGTTCTATTAATTCAGTTTGCATTTAAGTGAAAAAATGAGAAAAAGGGAAAAGACTGTGAAGCCTGCTATAAATAAATAGGAATTTTGATAATTTTTGACATTATTTAAAAAAAATTAGCCTTTAATAATGAGTTGCGAAATTGAGACAGATATCACAAGAGAAAACCGGGAAAGCGTTAATTTCGATTCGGAATTGAAAATGAAATTTCGCTAGACACCCTAAGGTATGCAATTTCAAATTTGTAAAATATTCATTTTTTTTCTTTAATTAGTTAAAATAACAAAGAGGTGAGCACGTTTTTTTCACTATTCAAAAAATCCAAATACTCACAGAAAGTAAAATTTCCAGGAAAAGATTGATTTTTCGAAAACAATTGACACAAATATCACGTAAACATCACTAGAAATAGAAAACACTTCCTCAATAAAACCAATAAAGAATCGTGAATACCTATGTATTGATAATGACGAAATGAGCTCGGAAAGTCGGAAAACGATTAAATTTACGGCACTATAATGACTGTCTGGTTCCAAGTGATTCAAACTCAGCAGACCCTATCTCTGATTGCATCATCTGTGTGGGTTTGATACATACACATATAAATCTTCCCTATACTTATTCATTTATCCTTGCATTAATCCAGTAATTTTTCTTCATGATTGAAACAATTGAAACGTGCTACGATTTATCTACCTCGTCACGTAATAATCTCACTGTGGATAAGCGCTACTCACAGCGAAAAATACTAAAATTAAAAAAATTCCGTTACTTTCACTTTTCCCGCTTTAACACTTGTTTATCTTATGTGTAGCAAGTTATCTATCTACTTCCATGCGGTTGTCTAATGGAAAACATTTGAAAATCAATACTTGATTTTATATTGAAAAAAAGACTAATAGTTCACGGCTTTTACGGAGCTATCGAAAGATGTCTTTGACAGTAAGTTTCTATTCGGTATATTTAGAATTTCGTTCGCTTCGGTTTATACGTACAATATTTAAAGATTGCCTCTTGGTGTGGTCATGCGCGTTCTTATCAAATTTCAGCTGCTCTGCGTCCAATATGCAATATGGACTCTAGTCATCCCTCCGCAGCGGGGCGGTTTTGGTCGATTTAATACTCATCTTTCATTGGTCGGGCCACTATGGTTTTCAAACTAACCGTCCAGTGTCAGCCAAGAGTTGGTTATAAATAAACTCGACTGTTGTTTGAATTTTGAACCATTTTTGTTGTATTTTGGACCAGTCTATTCTATTGTCTTTCGTCTAAGCCAAGTTACGATTTGATTTTGCAATAAATATTTTTTTATAGCCACTAACAAACACGCGCGCCATATTTTAACCTTTAAGTATGGACGTGATTTCGATTTTGCGCTAATATGGACCTCAGGTCTCAAAGACCGCTGCATATATTTATTTCAGATTAAATATGTAAATAAGTTTTTGTTATCTAACTTATGCAAGTATATGAAGGAACATTGGAATAAGTAAGAAATTAATCAGTAACTTTTTTTTATTAATAATCGTTTACAGCAGTGAGGGGAGGCACCTACATATCAGAAGCATGGCTCAGTTTCGGAAACCGCACAGCCATTCGTCCATACTAATTTGTCACTTTTTGCTCAAATGAAGCTCTATGACTTTTAGTACAGACATCTGGTAGTTTGGTTCTCGAAAAAATCCCACATCCAATGTTTTTAATGAAAAAGTTTCTTTAAGGGGTCCCTTTTAACATATAACAAATGCTAGAACAGATCAATTGCCAAACCGGGTTTTTTTTAAACAGTTCGAAAAGTTACTTTGGCATGGATGGATAATTCCCACTGCATTTTAGAGCAAAATATCCAACAGGGAAAAGAAATAGGACAAAATTATGAGAAAAATAATAATAATATTATATAATAATATAAATATAAAATATATATAAAATAATATATATAATAATAAATAAAATATATAAATATAAAATATAATATAAAATAATTATATAATAATAATAAAATTATGAGAAGAATAATCCGCTATCTTCCATAGGTTTCGAGTTATGATATATTCAAAAATCCCCACTTTTTTTGATTTTCAGCGAAAAATCACTAAGTTTCAAAAAACACTGTGTATCTTCGCACCTAATTACTGCACGGAAAAGTGTTCCACAGGTTAGTAAATGTAGACTCAATTTGCTGTGATTACAAAAAAAAGAACAATGTCCCAGCTATGTCACAAGTTATGACCCCTCAAAAATGGTCATTTTTGCCTGCTTTTACGGCCAAAATAGTGGAGTTCAGTTTTTTCAAAATAAATCGAGTCAGGTTTAGATTGCATTGACGATGCCAGAGGATGAAATAGAGCCTATAAAATTCTGCGTACATCTAAAAAACCTATTATTTTGGCAATTGCAAGGTTTCAAAAATTTCATTTTTTTTCATTTTTGACTAAAAACGAAAAAGTTGTGTTTTTGTAAAATACCTCGTTTCCTGTGGATCCTACGACAAAGTTTATACAGAACAAATGAAAGTGGAGTCAATTTAGCTTCATTTTAAAAAAAGTGTCCTAGCCCTAATAGGTGACGAGATATGACCTTGGAAAGTGCACTCTTCCTGCATAGAGGCACCTAAGCGTACCGTAAAGTAGAACTACGGTAATATTTCGAAATTTTTGTCCCAGATAAGTGTAAATATATAATTCATTTATCATGTATAATACGTCTTTTTCAATTGATAAATAAATACTTGTTTATAACAAAAGCTTGCTATCACCACCTAAAGTTACCGCAAAAAGTAATCATAAGTGGTGATAACAAGCTTTTGTTATAAACAATTATTTATTTATCAATTGAAAAAGACGTATTATACATGATAAATGAATTATATATATATATTTTTATTTAGGGCAAACATTTCGAAATATGACCGTAGTTCTACTTTACGGTAAGCTCAGGTGCCTCTATGCAGGAAGAGTTCACTTTCCAAGGTCATATCTCATGACCTATTAGGGCTAGGACACTTTTTTTTTAAATTGAGCTAAATTGACTCCACTTTTAAAATGAAATTTTTGAAACCTTGCAATTCCCAAAATAATAGGCCAAAAAACCTTTTTTTTAGATGTACGCAGAATTTTATAGAATCTATTTCATCCTTTGGCATCATCAATGTCAACTTTGAGGGGTCATAACTTATGACCTATTATAGTAGGTAGGACATTGTTATTTTTTTGTAATCACAGCAAATTGAGTCTACTTTCACTCACCTGTGGAACACTTTTCCATGCAGTAATTAGGTGCGAAGGTACGCCGTGTTTGTTGAAACTTAGTGATTTTTCGCCGAAAATCCAAAAAAGTGGGGATTTTTCAATATATCATAACTCGAAATCTATGGAAGATAGCGGATTATTCTTTTAACAAAATTTTCTCATAATTTTGTCCTATTTCTTTTTCCTGTTGGACATTTTACTCTAAAATGCAATGGGGATTATCCGTCCACGCAAACGTAACTTTTGGAACTGTTTAAAAAAAAACCCGGTTTGGCAATTGATCTGTCCTAGCATTTTTGATATGTCGAAAGGGAACCCTTAACGAAACTTTCCATTAAAAATATTGGATGTGGAATTTTTTCTGGAATTTCACGCATTATTTCGACGTAATGCCTGGACTATTGAGAAAGAGTGATGGTGGACTCCCATGGCAGATGAAAGCAGTGGATGAAAGCAGAAACTCATGAGAGTGATGAGTTTATGCTTTCATCCAATGCTTTCATCTGCCATGGGAGTCCACCGTCAGGAGTCTGACGAACATTATTACTGTGATCGATCACAGGGGTGCCTCCCCCCACAAGACGCTGCAGAGGCGGCGGAGCCCTAGAGGGCACAGGGGGCAATGCCCTCCCCCAGAAATCAACCAGGGGGAGGCAAAGTATTGAGTTTCTCCCCTCTGAAATCGAATGATTAAATTCATCCGATTTTTTTAAGTTTTTCAAAAATCTACCTGAAATCATTTGAATCTTTCCGAAATATTTGAAACCTTGTGACATCTTTGAAATCTTCGGGAAATAATTTTAATCTTTCTTAAACGTTTGGAAAAATTTGCGAAATGTTTGAAATATTATTGAAATATATGGTAATATTTGTGAAATTATTGAAATCTTCGTGAAATAATTAAAGTCTTTCTGAAATATTTTTAATCTATCTGAAATCTTTGCAAAATATTTGAAACCTTGTAAAATCTTTGAAATCTTTGAGAAATCATTTTTATCTTTCTGAAATATTTGGAAATATTTTTGAAATATTTGTGAAATATTTGGTAATATTTGTGAAATCATTGAAATCTTGGGGAAATCATTAAAATATTTGTGCACTCTTTGAAATTTATCTCAAATTTTTGTGAAATAATTGAAATCTTTGGGAAATTTTTGGTAACATTCATGAAATTATTGAAATCATTGAAGTCCTTGTGAAATCTTTTAAATCTATTCGAAATCTTTGTGAAATATTTTAAATCTTTGCGAAATCTTTTGGAAATGATTGAAATCTTTGTGCACTCTTTGACCTTGAAAATTATTGTGAAATCTTTTAATTCTATCCAAAATCTTTGCGAAATGTGGGAAATCTTTGGAAAATTATTGAAGTCTTTGTGAAATCTTTTAAATCTATCCGAATTCTTTGTGACATTTTTGGAAAGATCATTGAAATCTTCTATATCGATCGGAAATCTATGCGAAACCTTCAAAATTTTTGCGAAATCTTTGGAAAATTATTAAAATCTTTATGCAATATTTAAAATCTACCTGAAATCTTTACAAAAATTTTGAAATATTTTTGAAATCTCTGGAAATATTTGCGAAAGATTAGAAATATTTGTGAAATATTTGATAATATTTATGAAATCTTTGGAAAATCATTGAAATCTTTCGCGATATGAATTTTATACCTAATGTTTACATAGTATAATCTTATTATACATCAAAATATATCAATAAACAAGGTTTTAAACAAAATTTAACATATTCTTCTTTTTAAAACATGTTTTTTTCAAGTTTTCATCATAAAAATAATATTTTCGGCTATTTTCATGGCCACCTTCGTAATTCGAGCATAAAAATACATCGATACACGCTTTTCGTAACTTCACACCCGGAAAAAAACAGCCGGCAAGTTAGCCACGTCGAATATAAAATTGTGACGCTATTGATTGATATTACACAGGACAACACGTGGTCCGCACCTACTTCGGCGAAAGCCCAACTAAAGCTAAAGATACGGCAACCTCGAGGAAGGCCAGGGGGAGAGAGTAGATTTTGTTTTCAATTGAAAATATATTCAAAACTGGAAATTATATTTCAATTCAAGTAAAATAATAAAAAATCTGATATTAATCTGTAAACTAAATTTCCGTTCATTCAACAATAATATCGTTTTTTTTAAGTCCACTAGAAAGAAATATTTATAGACTAAAAGTATATCCTGCTGTACTGAACATTAACCGAATAAGGATGGGACAAAAATGTCTAATCCTAATATATATTTAAACTTAAAACTTTTATAATTAGATCGTCTCACATTTATCGTTTAAAATTAAAACGTCTATAATACATCAATTATTATGAACAGGTTTAAAATGAAAATATTTAAAAAATGTAATTTAATTTAAAATTTCAAAATTCAAATATGTATTAAAAATTCTACATTACAATATCAGGGGGTGTCCAGCGATCCGGCAATGTCAGGAATTTTGTGCACCTTGAATAATGCGGAAAAATGCCGAAAATTCGTAAGCAAATCCGGGAAATCTTTGGTCATAAATTTAAATCAAAATTTTTATTTTCTGCGTAAAATTATTACTATGAAATTATACAATTATCAGCCTATCAGAAGCTGGGAAATCTTTGAAATTTACTAACCAAAAGATTGCGCAGGCAGTAAATTTGTCTACTATTGCCAGCATAAAAGTCAAATTTTTTTTTTCTATTAAATATTAAAGTTTTAAAATTGAAGATAAAAAATTTTATAATTCAAACGCTCTATAATTTACGCGTAAAAAATAAAGGTGATAGTTGGGTGTACAATCTAAGCATGAATAATACAAACAATAAAGTAGCCTCGGAATGGACTGAAACTTTGATTGACGAAATGCATACACACGGTAAACGTAAAGTTCGAGTTTCAGGCGATGAATGGAGACTGGGTGTTTGGAATGCTAAAGGAGTGAATGATCTTAAAGTAAGAGAACTACGAGAAACTATGCATGCTAGGAAACTAGATATTTTATGTGTACCTGAGACGAAGAAAAAGGGTTGCGAAAGTAGAAACATAGAAAATGGGGTGTTAAAAGGCGGTTTTGAAATATGGTCAGGAGTAGGTAGTGAATCAAATCGTAGTCAAGGGGTCGGGTTAATTATGAATGAAAAAGCAAGACAGCATCTCAAAGATCATGATTTTGCATCTCCCAGACTGTTGTGGGCTAGAATGAAGGTAGGAATCAGAAGATTATTTATCATAGCGTGCTACGCCCCAGTTGACAGTGAGCCGCGAGAAGTCAAAGACGCCTTCTGGTACACTTTAAATGACACAATAAGTACTTGCGATCAAGGTGAAAGAATAATTCTGCTAGGAGATATGAACGGATGGGTCGGCGTCCAACGCCAGTATACAGATACAGAAAGGGTGCTAAGTAATTTTGGGGATCCAACAAGAAAAAATTATAACGGGGAAAAATTAGTTAGCTTATGCTTAGAAAAGGGCCTATTTATTACCAATACTTGGTTTCGACATAAAATGATCCACACGTACACCTGGTGTAAAGGAAATAACCGCAGTGTAATTGACTTCGTTATTGCGGATGAAAGACTAAGAGAACTAGTCAAAGATACAAGAGTCATGAGGGGTTCCGAATGCAATACTGATCATTACCTTTTAATCTCTAAAATAAACTTAGGCCGGGGATGGAGAAGAAAGAGAACAGAAAAAACGAAACAAACTCGAATGAAGATTTAAAATTTACAGAAACCGGAAGTGCGAATAGAGTTTCAAAATAAGTTAAGCGAACGCATAGATAGGGCAACTTGGGAAGCGCTTATAAGCAATAAAGATATAGAGGGCGCGTGGGCTTTATTACGGGATATCATTGTTAAAACTACAATTGAAGTGTGTGGTACGGCAGTGGTAGGAAAAAAGTCTGGTGATGCGTGGTGGAATGATGAAATTCAAGCAGCCCAGCAAGAAAAGAAAAAAGCGCACAAGAGAACATTAAACATGAGAGGTCTTAGCGATGAGGAGAGAAATAGACTCAAAAATTATTACAAAGACAAAAAGAGGAAAATTAAACAACTAGTCAAGGAGAGTAAAGAAAAAATCAGAACAGAAGAAGAGAACAAAATACAAAACTACTTTGAAGGAATAATGAAACTATTATATAAACAGTTGAAGGAAAGTAAAAGTACAGAGTTTGCCAGCATGAGAAACAGCAAAGGTGAAATGATATATGATATAGACGGGATAGTAGACGCTTTAAAAGACTCTTTTAAAGAACTATTAGGAGGTGAAGATATAGGACAACAAACCTGCGACATAGAACATAATGCATTAGAAAACCCAATTGAAAAAATCTGTGTCACTGAGGTCAAAGACATAATAAAGAACTTGAAAAACGGTAAGGCTGCTGGTGTAGAAAGCATTAGCGCTGAAATGCTTAAATACGGTGGCGAGTACATACCTCACAGGTTGTGCGAATTGATAAATTTATGTATCGAGATGGGAGAAGTCCCAGACGATTGGGAAAAAGCGATTATCGTACCAATATACAAAAGAAAGGGAGATAAAAGCAAATGCAGTAATTACAGAGGTATCAGCCTACCAAGTACCGTAAGTAAAATATACTCAAAAATACTTATTCCTAGGGTAATGGAAATCACAGAAGAAAAGATATGGGAAGTCCAAAGTGGATTTATGCCAGGAAGATCATGTACAGATCAGATATTTAGCCTAAGACAGATCACAGAAAAAAGCTTGAGAGTAGGAAAAAAAGTTTTCTGTGCATTTATTGACCTAGAAAAAGCATTTGACAAAGTAAATAGAAATAAACTTTGGTAAGTCCTTAAAGAGTACGGAGTAAATGGAGGGCTCCTACAAGCAATAAAAACAATATATACAGGTAGTAAAGCGAGTTTAAGGGTAAATGGAAAACTGAGTGACTGGTTCGATATTATGCAAGGCGTGAAACAAGGATGCGTTATGTCCTCGTGGCTATTTATCATATTCATGGATAAGTGTCTAAGAACTGCCCTCTTCGACGAAGAAGGTGTAGATCTCGAAACAGTCAAGGTACGTGGGTTAGCTTTCGCAGATGACAAGATTGTTATGGCAGAATCAATCGAGGACTTGCAAAGAATGTTGAATAAACTTAATACAAGCATGAAGAACATGGACCTCAAAATTAACGTAAATAAAACAAAAATAATGGTGTTTGAGGGAAAAAGTGAGAAAACAATATGCAACATTGTCCTAAATGATGAGAGATTAGAACAAGTTGACAAGTACGTATATCTAGGTAGTCTATTCACTAGCGACGGAAAAATAGATGGGGAGTTAGATAGGCGCATAAATAAGGGTAAGCAGGTTATCGGTAGAGCAGGGTCCATCCTAACAAATAAAAACATATGAAAAAAAGCTAAAATGGCCATACATAATTCTATATTCGTACCGACTGTACTATACGGTAGCGAAACATGGACCTGTCAAGAAAGGGACAGGAGTAAAATTATCGCGATCGGCATGAAACATCTGCGCATAATATGCGGGAAAACACTGATGGACAAAGTCCGAAACAAGACAATCCTCAAAGAATGTGGTACAGGAGAGACACTAGTTGACATATGGGAAAGAAATCAGTTAAGATGGTTCGGACATCTTCAAAGAATGAAAGAGGAGCGACTGACCAAACAAGTGTATAAAGGTAAAGTAAATGGCAGAATGTCCAGAGGTAGACCGCCGAAAGAATGGTTAGAATCTGTAAATGAGACATTAATCCGTAGAGACATAAGAAGCCATAGAAACACAAGAGATTGCATGAAAAAATGCATGGACGTGAAGGAAGTTAGTGTAGTATGCCAGGATAGAAAAGTGTGGCGACAATTAGTTTGTAAACAGAGTGAAAATAGAATGAATGACGTCTGAAACAAAGACCTTGGATACTAATGGGCCCAAGTGGGGAACCATACATAACAATTTTGTGAGGCTCTTCACTTGGGGTGATCGCTAGAGAGATTGATCAACAACCTGGGTCGGAGCAGTGTTGCGGAATAAACGTGTCATTTAAATAAATAACACGAGAATTCCAGATCAATCTAAAATATCTATACCTAACACTTATATACCTTTCTACCTCATACCTATATACCTACCTAATTTATACCTATATACCCATATACACACTACTATTTTCCAACCGAGCAAGTCACGCCTACCCCGAAAGGGAAATGGCTTAATGGTATAATAAACAACAAAATCTGAAATTTAAAACTTTTATCAAATTAACAGTTGAAAGATTTCTTGTTAAAAAATACAAATCCACGGTACAATTTTTAAAACTCTAAATGGAAGAATGAATCAATACATTTTTTAGTGTTGATAATTATATAATTTCGAAGCAATTTTAAGTTTGAAACATAAATACTTGAAATTTTTTTAATTGATCGTTTTGTTACGTCCTAAGATGGTCTTAAGGGAACAAACATGCAAGGGTGGACAGGGTTTGCTAGTAAATTCAGTTGTGTACCATTAAGCCATTTCCCTTTCAGGGTAGGCGTGACACTACCCGATTCGGGTAGTGTTTCTAGGTGGATAGTTTCTTGTAGTAAATAACTACAAGTGTGTGCTCACCACACCCACGATGGGCCAAGAGCACGCAGTATTCTCGAATGGTCACCCATCCAAGTACTAACCGCGCCCAACGCTGCTTAACTTCAGTGATCGGACGAGAACTGGTTTTTTCAGCGTGGTATGGCCGTTGTAATTTTATAATAACCTAGTTTATTATATCATTAAAAATGTGGTGTGGGGAAAAGAATTCACATTTATCTGGCTGTAATTTTAAATTTGCTTTTCGTAGTCTGTCCATTAATGTGTTAAATTTTTGTAGATGTTATTCTAAAGAGTTTGCATCGATAACTATATAATCTAGGTAGACAAATAATTCTGTTCCGATTAAACCAGATAGGGTGATAGGTGATAGGGTTCATAAGGCGTTGAAAACAGGCTGGAGCATTCTTTAACCCAAATGGCATTCGGTCCAATTCGTAATGACCGTAAGGGGTTGAAAAAGCTGTTTTATGTGAATCTTCTGGACTCATCTTGATTTGATGAAATCCTGAAGCTAGGTCAAAAACTGAGAAATATTGTGCGTTTCCTATCTGATCTAAAATTTCATGTACACTGTTAAAAAAATCTGATCGAAATTTAATATACATGTGAGTAAAGTCATTTGCACATACCGTACATTAATTTTAATATACCATCATGTTGTAAAATTAATATACACGTATATTAAAGTCGGTAAAACAGAATGCGTGAAAACAACAAGTCTTTTGATACCTTCAGATCTTGTCGAATTTTAAAAACTAAAGTAATAACCTTACATTCGTCGACTAAATTCTTACTTACAATTAAAGTGCAACGTACGGGTGGAATTATTCCTAAAATTCGCTGCGAACGTTAGAATTTTAACGTGAGTACAGGTGCATGGAGGTTAGGTTTCTTAATTATTTGTTTAATTGAAGTTGTCTCTGAAAAACCAGTGTAGTTTACATTCATAGAGGAGAAAATATTCTTTTTGATCATTTATAATTGAAAATTGCTGCCAGAATTGTTTTTAATTTTTGTAAAGTGCAAATATCGGACTTTTCTGATAAATGATCAATATGCGGTATATGAAATTTAATAACATAGTCTCTTAATGGCGATTCCGTATACCTAGGTTTTAGATTTAATATACAAATGTATATTAAATGTATATTAAAATTGCAAACATTTTTAACAGTGTATATTTGGAAGTGGAAAATAATCGCTTACTGTTTTTTCATTTAATTTTCTGAAATCTACGACCATTCGCCATTTTTTATCACCTTGAGAATCCTCCTTTTTGGGAACGATCTATACTGGCGTGTTATAGGGGGATTGAGACGGTTTAATGATCTTATTTCTAAGTAGGTCGTTTTTTTGCCTGAGCAGTTCATCTTTATGAATTGGCCTGAATCGATACTGACACGTAAACACTGGTTGGTCGTCGGTCGTTGGTATCTTACACGGAGAAAAAAACCACACTGTTATAGTAGGCTGAGCTCTTAATATTACAGCATGGAACTTCATGTGCGAAATTGGTATGAATTTCTACCAATATTGGCATCAGGTTAGACATTTTTAGCATTAAATGTCCTATACCATAAAAGAATCAAGCGCATGCCGTTATTGCTGGAGTCACATGCCCTTAGAGCAGTTGTGCCTTACGAAAATAGCTCGAACTTCGCCTTGCTACGGTTGTAAGAAAACTCATCCTATTAGAGTATGAGTACTCTTACAAAAGAGATATTAGGACACGCCTACCGGCGCTTGCGCGTGACCTAATATCTCGTTTGTAAGAGTACTCATACTCTAATAGGATGAGTTTTCTTACAACCGTAGCAAGGCGAAGTTCGAGCTATTTTCGCAAGCGATAACGGCTTTAAAAGCATGAAGCTTTGTACTTTTTTAGGATAAAGGGATTCCTGCTTAAAATGAATGAATTTTGTACCAAGATAGCAAGAATGAAACCTACGACAAAAGCATGACTAGTGCTCTTACTATTATAGGCATATTTTTTTCTCCGTGTATGTTGGAGAACATTTGTAGCGGTCAATTGTTCACCGGGGATATGAAATCTATCTACATTATTTGTTATTAAATTTTCTACGTGTGTAAGTTCTTCTGCATTTAAATGTTGAAGACGGAGTAGATCCATAATTTCTTCTGTTTTTTCTTTGTAAGAAATATTGTAAATTCTGTTTGCATTGAAAAATCGTAAAAAATGTGTCCCGGTGCTGTAAAAATATTTAAATTTTCTAAATTGAATTGTTGCTCTTCAAGTTCTTGAAATTCTTCAAGAGTTACTTCCGGTATTAGAATTTCTACTTGTTCTGATTGGGTATTTGCTATTTTTATAAATGCCTTACCTTTATCGTTTGTTACTATTGCATTTCCTAAAAATATTCCGGGTTTTACTGGAATTTGGGGAATATGTCCTGTTTTTACTTCTGGATTTTTAATAATTAAATAAATATCTGAAATTGATCTTTCCGGCAAAGTTATTTTATTAGTTGATGAAAAATGGTATTTTTCAACATTTACTTCTAAACATCTTGCTGCATAACTTATATTAACGTTGTTGTCAATAAAAATATTCTGATCCTAGTACTCCGTCGTCATCTAATGGTACTTCTTGTGGTATGATATTAAAGGGTGTTAAATATTCGAAAATTTTTACTTTAATTTGACCTAATGTGTAGACAGGATGTTCATTGATTCCGGTTAATTTTAATATTTTAAGTCTATCTATGGGTGTTGATGGTTCAATCATATTTTCTTTTAAAAGATTTAAACCTGCGCCTGTATCAATCATCATACGAACGGGGTTTCTTAATCCTGGAGTATTAATTATTATTGACGGTATAATATTTCCTTTGCTACAATTATATTTTATATCGACAGTTTCTAGGGGTTCAATTTTATTTAGGTCAGGTGCTCTTAATCTTGTGATGTTGATGCCTGCCCCATCGCACCTTGTCTGGGGAGGACTCGTTCGTTTTCCGATTGTTGAAATTGTTGAAAGTTTTGTTTTTCACGTAAGTTATTATTGTATTCTCGTTTTCTACAGTCTTTGATCATGTGTCCAGGTTTTTTACAGTAGTTAAAAATGATATTTTCTGTATTCTGTATCGAATTCTGTTGAGTATTAGGGTATGATAAGTTTGCAAATTTGTATCATTGATTTTGAAAAGTTTGTGCTTTATTTGGAAAATTGTATGATTTATTTGGAGCATTATATGATTTGTTTGTGAAATTATATCTTTGGGGTATCCACTGGTTTTCCATAAGTGGTGGGATTTCGTTACGCCATAATCCTTGATGTTGTCTGTTATTTTGAGGTGACAAGCGATTGAATAGGGTGTTTCAGGAAGGCTGTATATATTGATTATATCTCCTGAAGTTTCGACAAGTAAAAGCAGTGTGACACCTTTTGTTACAGTTTTGACAAATTACAATTTCCCCTTGTGTGTAGTTTATTTTTGTTGGATTATTTCCATTGTTCCATTTGCACCAAAATTCCGTTACGTTGACGACACTTTTGTCATCTGGAGACATGGACTAGATGAACTAAACAAGTTCTTTAATTTCATCAATCAAATACATTGTTCTTCCCCAATATCCAGTTCACCATGGAAATTGAACAAAAAAGAAAATTACCTATCTTGGACGTACTAGTTTACAAAAGATCTGATAACACATTAGGACATGAAGTTTATAGAAAACCCACCCATACAAACAGATACCTACATGCCTCCTCCCACCACCACCCATCTCAAAAGCAATCGGTTATCCCTTGTATCCATAACAGATAAAGATAACTTACAAAAGGAGCTACAAAATGTTAAACAAATCATAATACAAAACGATTACACAAACAAACAAATTAATAAAGCAATAAGAAAATACACTCAAAAAAACAAGTCAAAACACAACCTACTAAAGAAAGAGAGAGAAAAACGACCGCCATCCTATCCTACATTCAAGGTATCACAGAACAAATAGGAAGAATATTCAACAAACACAACATCCAAACCATATTTAAACCACCTGCGAAAATAGGACAACTTCTAAACAATCCTAAAGATACAAAGGCACTTCTCAGTGATCCGGGAGTATATAAAATCCCTTGTTCTTGTGGCAAAATCTATATTGGAGAAATCGGGAGGGCGGTAAGCCAACATGTAAAGGAACATGAGAGTAAAGTCAGGCTAAAACATTTCACGCAATCAGCACTAGCTGAGCATCATATCGAAACAGGACGTATAGCATTTTATTTGACAACCGTCATCGCAAAAACGTACAATATTTCTTCCAAGAAAACATGGAGAAGCAATCGAAATCTTAAAACACCCGAATACCCATTGTCCCTAGGGACAATGGGTATAATGCCAATCCGATTTTGGCTTTCCGTCCTCCCGGGTTTTTTAAAAAAGACTTGATTGGCCAATCAAGTTCGACCAGTCCCTACCATGGGGCGCTCTGGCCAATTACAGGCATCGTAGAGAATACATGTATAAGAACAACATAACCTGAAAATTCAGTTTCAGGTCAGCCCTGAAGAAGTGAACTGCAATGTTCACGAAACGTCGGCAAGATAAAGATTAAAACCCGAAAAGCATTAAATTTGAAATTTCTATAGTATCTTTTCTTACCTTTTTAATCGTATTTTTCCGGAAATATTCGAGTCTTTCTATCAAATGTCAAGATTGAAGCCATAAAAAAGGTTTATTTTTTGGCTTTTATTATTTTTGTCGTAATTTTCAAATTGTTCGGATCAAAGAAAAGAAAAAAATCATGAAGCTATCAGAATATGTGAAAAATTGTCTGGTAAAGTATTATATTCAAGTGGATCTTCGACAGTTATAAATCTATAAGTAGGTCAAAAAAAGGTGAAATTATAAGACAAAAATGATTGACAAATTTTTAGATACAAGAAAGAAATGCAAACCAAAAAAAAAAACAATTTCATGGCTGCAATCAATTAAATATTGTCATGAAATAAGTTTTCATGGCAAAATAAACAACTCCATTGACAGTCTAAGAACTTAATTTGTTAAAAAGAATTGTTTATGATAATGACAAATGTTCTTCGATGGAAATCTATTGTGTACAAATTTTATTCTTCAGATCAAAAGAAATGATTCTCCATTAAAGAAAAATTTTCTATGCATACAAAAGCTAAATAAGTTAAAATTATTTTATGAAACTTGTTTAAACCTATCAACTATTATTGTTTTTTGGTGCTTTATTTCTATTCAACATTAATTTTACACGCTTCAATAATAAAATACGTTAGTAATGCATTCAAACTAAAAAAATGCAGCAAATGCTAAATATATGCATTAATTTGTTTATAATAATGAAACACATATAGGAACATCATATGCAATTTAAATTTCTATTCAGCTATTTAGTATATGTATTAGAAAATATGCAGTTCTCAACTAAAGTACGATCCTTCATGAGCACTTTAAGAAAAGCTTCGATCCGTTGAGATTTGTAGAGTCGGCTGATTCAACTTCCAAAAAAACTCTTATTTCCTGGCTGTGAGGCTCTTCCAACTGAAAATTGTATAATAGGGCGGAGCGAACTTTTTTTTTTATTTGAAGGGCTTTCTAAAGTTGTAGTTTAGTACCCGGACTTTTTACAAAAAGTTACAGAAAACAATCTTCTTTTCGCGCATCCACGATAAAGCTCAAAATCACGAATAATAGCAAGAATAATAGCGAATTTTTTGTTAAAACTGTTAGAAATCTATTTTTTAATAGATTTCAAGGATTTTAGAAATGATTGTTTACATTTATAAATTATAGAAGATCTGAATACCAAATTGATTCATTCAGGTTTCTAGTTCGAAATATTAAAAGCAATATAAGCAATATAAAATATAAAGCAATACAATATTAATTATTTTACTAATGTAAATTCAAAACCATACAATTTTGGACATTTCAGGTTTAAATTAATTATTCACTTCACATCATTGTTAGCTTCTTTCAAAGTATAAAATATAAATATTTTCAAACGATACAATTGTGAAAGAGTTAAAAATGAAATCAAAACATCTTCAATGTTTCGATATACAGTAGAAGTCCGATAAGTTTCTCATTTCGGGGCTGTAGGAGCGGAAAATTCCAGGAATTGCGGACTTATCGGATGCCCCCTCTAGTAGCACGATATTAGGTGCGCCCATGCGTGAGAATGATGCGCAAATCGCAAGCAAAATAGCACACGTAGTGGGAGAACCCCAATTAGTGTGCGTGCCGTGCGTGTGATGACGTTTTAAGGGGAGTGTACACTTATCGGACGGCAACTTATCGGACTTCTACTGTATGCCACTTCGACCTGAAATAAAAAAATTGTAATTGTAATAGATTTGATCAATTTAGGTATTTTTACTGAAACTAATAATTTAAAATTGATCCAATTTCATATATTAACAATTTAATATTATTATTTTATTTTACACTTACGTGTTTCTAGATTAGACATAAAATTTTGTCGATAATCTGAGAGGATTTACAGTTTACACATAAATTCGAAATGATTTAACGTTAAGTTGATTATTAAATTTAAATTATTAGCGAAAAAAAATTATCGAGGTGTCTTAATATTGCGCAACGTGACGCAGTTACCAGCTAGGCCGTTAGGGTACTGCGTTTTATAGCTATGCTACTGTTTTATCATGCATGAGTG
>CAKNYM010051118.1:187697-234723 GCA_932195095.1 Andricus curvator | reverse complement strand
CCCCCCCGCAGCTCCTCTCATCTGAAACCGCCGCTACGGCGTAATTCTTGGAACGTCTGCATCGAAATTGCTACAATTGAAATTCACATATATATATATATATAAAATTTCTACGACCTATAATACATAATAATATATATAATAAATAATACCTACTAATGAATAATAAACAATAAATAATAAAAGAGCGCAGGTGAAACTTCGCTTTTCCATCCCCTTAGAATCCTTTTACCTAAGAAACAGAAATATCCATAACACAAATACCACACTGAAAAATGTTTTATAGTTTACGGAACTAATTCAAGAGTAGCGGATACGGAAGACAGTTTAATCAAAGTTAAAAAGGTCTGGTTATACGATTTGATTAACTATTTTATTGAAATGCGTAGAAAACTTAATTAATTTCTAAAAATCGAGGCGATATAACATTTATTATTGAGAAGAAATACCTTCTGCTTTTACTGAAACTATTCAAAATTAGCGAAACACAGTGATCTGCCATAAAAAAAATCCATTTGCGAGATCTTTATTAATTTTTTCAACAAATTGTATAAAATACTCATATTCGAATCGTATCTATTTTAATACCAGTTAAAGCCGACGGAGCTTCAACAAAAGATACTTAAAAATCACCAAATTACTGTTGTAAATGATTTTATCTTTAATTTTGAAAGGCCTTTGCAAAAATGTGGGGAAAGTACAAAGATTGAAGCATTGAGAATCATAATACATTGACTTTATTATTATTTGTAATTAAGAGTTACTTATTTAACATTTTAAGCCGACTTTGGATCACAAATAATTGTATATTTTAGTCATACATTTTTTTAATAATTAGATTGATAACATGAAGGATTGCGGTCTACACGCACTATTTAAAAATGAAATAGGATTAGGCGTGAAGGGCCTAATGGAGTTTCCTTGATTTCAGCTGGGGTCAAGAAGGTAATCATGCCGCTTTTCATGTTTATTTTTGCACGCATTCATTGTGCGTGCGAATATTATATAAAAATATTTCAGCAAGAAGTGTACTATACTCTCCAATATTGCAAAGACGTCACCATCAGATCAATCGGATGTTGATAATACAATTTGTTCTTGAGTTTGTATGGGCACATAGACTTTTTGTCCTGTGTGTAATTAAATTAGTTTATCCGTAGGAAAAGTGTATCTTCAAAGTTTAAATCGCCGGCGCAGATTCATATAGGGAACAAGCCGAATAAATTGAAGTTGGTCAAGCCCATATCCAATTCCGTCAGTAGAATATCTGACAGGCGAATAAGAAGTACACGTCGAGGAACGCCAGGAATAGGGTCGCCATTAGGTAAACAATCGAACTGCGAACTTAACTCTGCAAGAAGAAAGAGGATTACATCTTTTTTAAGTCTGTTAGTGTATAATGAATTCCTTGCGGCAAAATTGCGAGGCAAGACTGAGTACATTGAAGGAAGATTTCCCTGAGAAACTTATTGAAAGCTGGAACAGCAATATTCAGGGAAAATAATTCAGAAAGGATATTGAAAAAGTTTTATTTCCAATTTTTGCACAGAATATGATGGGCTTTTATTCACACATGCAGCGAAATTATTGGAAAACAGAAGAAACTTTGCGCAGCCGTGCGTAGGTTCCATGCAAAATAAAAGACTACTACGCAGAATACTGCTGTCCAAACTAAAAAGATACATAAGTGACATTTTTATGAAAAATGAGTTTTTGGTATCGTTGGATTCGTAAGAAAAAGCTGCGTCTAACTGT
Organism: Andricus curvator; assembly: GCA_932195095.1. Lineage (NCBI taxonomy): Eukaryota > Metazoa > Arthropoda > Insecta > Hymenoptera > Cynipidae > Andricus > Andricus curvator. The sequence continues at coordinate 232,968 of CAKNYM010051118.1, read as the reverse complement.
GTTAATAAAAATGATTAATTATTAATATTTATTGCAAAAAACGATTGTTTATAAATGAGGAAAGTCGAAAAAGTTGAAAAATACAACATAAAAAGATACACAAAGTACTTTGCGTGTCCTAAAATTTGTATAAGGCATGTAATACGTCATCAGCATACAAATCAAAAAGAACCTAAAGAACTTTGTGTCTTTTTTGCCTTGTAAAAGTGACCGAGTGCGGAGCGAATTTACAAACGAAAAAAATCGCTTGCCCTTACGTATGTTTTAGCCTTGTGAAATAGCTCGGACTCTGATCGGAAATCCAAGGGAAATAAGTCCCGGCTAGATTCGGCTATACATTAGCGACGATCGTTCGGGTAAGTTCGGGACAGCCGCTGAACACACAGTGTCCCTTACGTATGTTTTGTTGTATTTTGAGGCCGTGCTCGAGCTCTCCGATAAAGGCATCGTCCGCAAGTGCCTTTGTGTTCTTTTTACCTTGTATTTTTCACTTTCCGCGACTAGTAAAAAATCGCAAGTCCATTTTCTAATAGAAATTGTTTAAAAAATCAAGTTTTTATTGCAAAATATGAAAGAGCACATTATTTTTACCCAAATAGTGTATCTAGATTATTCAAAATTTTATTCGATCTCAGAGTTCTTTGGGCAAAAAGTTTTTCTCGATTTTCTCAGTTCGAGTGAGATTGGACTTATGTATCTTTTTAGTTTGTACGGCATAATAAAGATTAAGTTTAAGATTTTACACTTGGAATTTCGGACAGAATGTGGATTCTGGAAAATTTGTCCGGATTTCGGAATCAATCCGAAATTCTCCATTTTGTCATCCAATTCCAACATGTCACTCTTTTTTTATTTGTTGACGTCCCCAATTTGTGCGAGAAAAAACGAACTGATCCGATAAAATCCTTTTAACTACAAAACCCGAATTTGATCCGGCTCTTTCTGAAAATTATCTTTTCAAATCCAAAATTTATCCGGCTATGTAACCCTTTTTTATAGGATTTTACTTTTTATGAGTACATGATTCGGACTAAGGCGGACAAATTTCCGCTTCCTCTTTAACTTAATGCACAGAATGCAGCTATTTTCATGAAATAGCGTCACACTTAAAGTATTTTTAGTTAGAAAAAAATCTTATTTTGAGCACATAAAAAATGAGCTGTAACAAAAATGATCCCGCTGTATTTTGTGTATACTTTCTGGTTCTGAAATTTGGAGAACACTTTCTGAATTCCCCGGAATAAATTTTGAGACTAAATTCATATACATTGCGGGCAAACTCAAACAGAGTTAAAAAAAACAATTGGGATAGAATGCGGCTTACGTTGAAAAAATTATTATTTGCAGAAAGCTTCAAAGAAAATTTTTAATTGAAGCGTGCTCTACAACAGTGCATTATACGCCAATTTGGCAGAAAATGAATTATCAGTGGAATAGTATTCTATGCACATTCCTCTATCGAACGCAGTCATATTATAATGAAAATACTATTCATAAAGATATTTTTTTTGGTTTTGAAATATGGTCTGGTCACACATCGTTATACGTCGACGTACGTGAAAAAGTAAAAACTTCAGGCCCCTGCATATCGACAACCGATTTATAAATGGACCTATAGTTTGGTGAATTAATATAGGTTTACCAGGATTATAATTCAGCTTATGCATCCAGACAATGATTTGCATCTCTGCGGGTACACTACATCAAGTCCAAGACTTTGTTTTGATTTACATTTTTTGGGTAGCCTGCCTCTGCTCCAGACTTTGATATTTTGATTCAGGCTCGCAATTGATTTTGACTTGTACTTGTTTCCTCCAGCTGAATTCTATTTGTCCATCCAGACTGTCTTTTTGTCAACCACTGTCGGTGCACGTTATCTAAACTGCCAAGTTTGAACCTTGTTTCCTGGCGTACGCCATCCTGGCTACCAAGACTGAAATTTAATCCTCCCTTGCGGTGTACGCTACTCAAGCATCCGTATGTCGTAATACTCAACGAATGAGATTAATTATTCTTTTTCTGTGCGCATTTTTATTTAGCTAATTGTAAATAATTCCTGTGAACCCTAAATCTACGGTTTCTATATTTCAAAACTGCGTTTTCTGCTCATATAACTAAATGGAGAAGTGATTCCAACGTACGCCGAATGTTTAGTTATAACCATGTTGTTACCAAAGTATGCACACAAAAAAGCAATTGTTCGAGGTTTTTAGTACTGGCAAAGTGGTTGCCTTGAATATTTACGTAGATTTTTTTGTTACTTGTATGCTATTTCAGGTAAGAAGTATATTTATTTGTCAAAAATCGAATCTTTTGCAATTAAAGTCAATTGAAATTAATTCACAAGCCAGCATTCCTATTGCTTTCAATTGCGAATCGTTATATCATTTGGGAACTTTTTTGCAGGCATTATATTATTGATGAATTACGAATTGGGATGCATATTAAATAACCTAAATGCAATGCAGCATATACCGTAAGAGTAAAAATGACTGGTAGTCATGAAATTAGGATAAAAAATTCTGAATTATTAAAGGACTCCAGTTTTTTGAGTTTCCTGTAAAATCGTCCGAATGGAGCATATAATGCACTTTTTCAGAGCACGATTCAATTATAGATATATTATAGTACTATATTTACCAATAGAATTAAGAATGACCATTAAGGTGAAGACCAGAGTATAAACGATCCCCATTTTTGCCAATTAGGGGAAAAAGTGATAAATGCGTTAATGAAGAATTTGGTTAACAGTGTATCTAACTATCTAATGAATATTCTGGTGTTCCATCAAAGTATATATGATATCTTAATCGTTATCTCATGAATTATAGGCCTCATGTTCAACTTTCTGAGAATTTATATTTCGTAAATCAGTCCAAGAAAAGAAATTCATTATAATTAATGAAATGAATAAATGAAAAAACTGGGGTTTCTATTAGAACCCATTTTTTGTTCTAAAGAAACTGCAACAAAAAGGAACCTCTCTTGCTGAAAAGGAACCCAAAATGGTCAATTGTTCTAAAGGAACCCAAAGTATGAACTCTTAACAGATACTTTTTTTCCAGAACTCATTTTCTGCTTGGACTCACCTCGAAGATTTTACAAGCTAATGATGAACCTTTTAATTTATAATACAGATTAAATAATATTGTACTGGGAAAAATTTAATAAAGAAACTAAAATTATAGGGATTTATAGTCATTCATGAAAGGACGAGAATGCACAAGAGATTGGGATGTGACAGTTTTAAAGGTTATATTAAAAATTGGACGTTTTCAACGTTTACATGTGAATTCATACAACTTTCTAGAAAACAATCTAAACGTAAAAGTAAGTTATGAAGGCCGTAGCCGGGTAAGCATGGGTGGGCTGCCCCCGCTTGTTTTTGGTTCATATTTTAGGGTTAAGTTTCTACCCTTATAGGACTAATTGGCCCTAAGTTCAAACTTCAAAAAAAATTTCTTACAAAAGTTATCAACAAGTTTTGAAAAATAACAAAATTCGAATTTCTCAAAATTGGCTGAACATATTTTAATGGTTGGCTCAAATATATGTTGTGTAGGATATTAAGGCATTCAAAAAAATTACCACGCTGAAAAAACCAGTTCTCGTCAGATTCTCGTGAGTTTAGATACATTCGAAATGGTTTAACTTTAAGTATATTATTCAATTTAAATTATTAGCGAAACAAATACATATATATAAAATTTCTATGACCTATAAACAATGATAACAATAAATAATGAGTAATAAATCATAAATAATAAAAGATCGCAGGTGAAATTGTGCTTTTCCATCCCCTTAGAATCCTTTTACAATCCAAAATCCCCTTTCCAACCCCCTTAATTCAATACGTTTTTAAAGAAACAAAAATATCCATACATTTCTTATTTCCAGACATGCAAAAGACAGGTTCAATTTTCGAAAATTACAAAATACAAAACGACTTTCAAGGAAGCAAGAAACTAATTTTTAAAAAGATGGAGGGAAGTAAAAGTACTGAGTTTGTCATCATGAGAAACAGCAAAGGTGAAGTGCTATATGATACAGACGGGATAGTAGACGCTTTGAAAGACCCTTTTAAATAATTATTAGGAGGTGAAGCTGCAGGACAACAGAACTGCGACATAGAACATAATGTATCAGAAAACCCAATTGAGAAAGTCTGTGTCACTGAAGTTAGAGATATAATTAAGAACTTAAAAACGGTAAAACTGCTGGTGTAGACAGTATTAGCGCTAAAATGCTTAGATACGGTGGCGAGTACATATTTCACAGGCTGTGCGAATCGATAAATGTATGTATCGAGATGGGGGAAGTCCCAGACAAGTGGAGAAAAGCGATTATCGTACCAATATACAAAAGGAAGGGAGATCAAAGCAACTGCAATAATTACAGAGGTATCAGCTGATTAAGTACCGTAAGTAAAATATACTCAAAAATACTTATCCGCAGGGTAATGAAAATAACAGAAGAAAAGATATGGGAAGTGCAAAGTGGATTTATGCCAGGAAGATCATATGCAGATCAAATATTTAGCTAAAGACAGATCACAGAAAAAAGTTTGAAAGTAGGAAAGCAAGTTTTTTCTGCGGTTGTTGACCTAGAAAAAGCATTTGACAAGGTGGATAGAAGTAAACTTTGGGAAGTCCTTAAAGAGTACGGAGTCAGCGGATGGCTCCTACAAGCAATAAAAACAATATATGCAGGTAACTAAGCGAGTGTTAGGGTTACTGGGAAACTAAGTGACTGGTTCGATATTATACAATGGGTTAAACAAGGATGTGTTATGTCCTCATGGATATTTATCATACTTATGAACAAGTGTCTAAGAATGGCCCTCTTCGACGAAGAAAGTGCAGATCTCGAGACAGTGAGGGTACGTGGGTTAGCTTTCGCAGATGACAAGGTTGTTATAGCAGAATCAATTGAAGACTTGCGAAGAATGTTGAACAAACTAAATACAAGCATGAAAAACATGAAGCCTCAAAATTAACGTAAATAAAACAAAAATCATAGTGTTTGAAGGAAAAGGTGAGAAAACAATGTGCAACATTGTCCTAAATGAAGAGAGTTTAGAACAAGTTGATAAGTACATATATCTAGGTAGCCTATTCACTAGTGACGGGAAGATAGATGGGGAGTTAGATAGGCGCATAAACGAGGGTCAGAAGATTATCGGTAGAGCAAGATCCATTCTCGGAAGTAAAGATATATCAAAAAAAGCTAAAATGGCAATACATAATTCTATATTTGTACCGACTTTGCTATACGGTAGCGAGACATGGACCTGTCAAGAAAAGGATAAGAGTAAAATTAACGCGATTGGCATGAAACCTTTGCGTAGAATTTGCGGAGAAACACTGATGAACAAAGTGAGAAACGAAATAATCCTCAAAGAATGTGGTACAAAAGAGACAATAGTTGACACATGGGAAAGAAATCAGTCAAGATGGTTCGGAAATGTTGAAAGAATGAAAGATGAACGTTTAACGAAACAAGTGTATAAAGGTAACGTGAATGTCAGTATGCCCAGAGGCAGACCGCGGAAAGAATGGTTAGAATGTGTGAATGAGGCCTTAATCCGAAAAGACATAAGAAGCCATAGAAAGAGAGCTTCGCAAGAGAGCTTGCATGAAAAAATGCATGGACGTGAAAGAAGCTAGAGAAGTATGCCAGGACAGAAAGTGTGGCGACAACTAATTTATAAAAAGAATGTGAGCAGAGTGAATGGCGCCTGAAACAAAAGACCTTGGATACTAATGGGCCCGAGCGGGAAAACCTCACATAACAACCTTGTGAAGCTCTTCACTTGGGGTGATCGCTAAAGAGATTGATCAGCAACCTGGCTCGGAGCAGTGTAGCGGAACGAAGGTGTTATTTAAATAAATAACACGTCTAAGAAAGAATTAAAAAACGCCAAAATCTTCATTTTTTATCCCCCGAATTATACGCTGGATGACACCGTTCGGGAAAACCTTGAAAACCCACCCTTTCTACATATACGCCTAAAATGATAAAAATAGCAATTTTGATTTTCAATATTTAACAATTGATAAACGCCAAAAATCTTCTTTTTTATCCCTTGAATATTGTAGACTGGGTGACACTGTTCGATAAACGCCAAAAATCTTCTTTTTTATCCCTTGAATTGTAGACTGGGTGACACCGTTCGGAAAAACCTCCAAAACCCACCCTTACCACATGTACACCTAAAATGATAAAAATTGTTAATTTGATTTTCGATATTTAAAAATAGAAAAACACCAAAAATCTTATTTTTTTATACCCTGAATGATAGGCTTATTATTAACGGTCTCACTCAGTCTATAATCTGAGGCATAAACAAATATTTTTGGTGTTTTTTAATTTTCAAGTATCGAAAATCAAACTTGCCATTTTTATCATTTTAGATGTACATGTAGTAAAGGTGAGTTTTTAAGGATTTCTCGAACGGTGTCACCCAGAATATAATTTGAGGCATTTTTATGACACATGCATATTTCAGCCCTTTTCGACGCCTATGAAGCGGGGCTAAAGCTCTACTTTTTACTCCCTAGGGACTGAAAAGTGACGTCAGAGGTGAATAATGAAAAGTATGCATCTATGAGCTCGCATTTTATGATTATCAGCCCACTCACCGTAAAAACTGTGAGGAAATTTTAGTTGCAGATAATAGAATTTTTCGGTTATTTTTGTAAATTTACCATATATACCTGTAAAATTACCATAAATGACCAAAATTTTTAATACATTTCCGGAAATTTAAAAAAATGAACTTTAGATAAGTTACCATATTTACCTGTAAAATTATCGTAAATGACCGAAATTTTTATAAATTTCCCGAAATTTATGGAAATTTTTCAAAATGAATTTTGGGTAATTTATGGTAAGTTACCATATTTACCTGTAAAATTACCATAAATGACCGAAATTTTTCATAAATGTATGGAAATTTTAAAAAATGAATTTTGGGTAATTCATGGCAAGTTACCATATGTACCTGTAAAATTACCATAAATTACCGAAATTTTTCAAAATGAATTTTTGGTAATCTACGATAAGTTACCATATTTACCTGTAAAATTACCATAAATGACCAAAATTTTTCATAAATTTCCGGAAATTTAAAAAAATGAATTTTGGGTAATTTATGGTAAGTTACCATATGTACCTGTAAAATTACCTTAATTTACGGAAAATTTTCATTACTTTTTGGAAATTTATGGAAGTTGAAAAAAATTAATTTTTGGTAATTTATGGTAAATTACCATAAATCACCTCTAAAATTACCATAAATTAGGTTAACATTAATTTCAGGCTTCATTATACAAAATCTAATATGGACTGAAATCATGACTGTATTTCGAGAAATGTCTGAAATCATCCATCTGTTATAAAAAATATCGTATGCGCCAAGGGGGAGAGGCACTTTTTCTCCCCCTAGGACCTAGGTGCATAATATACTATTTAGCGTCTTTCAATTTTCATATACATCGAAAATCAAACTTGACATTTTTATCATTTTAGGTGTACATGTAGTAAGGGTGGGTTTTGAGGGTTTTTTCGAAGGGTGTCACCCAGCCTATAATTCAAAGGATACAAAAAATACGTTTTTTGATGTTTTTCAATTTTCAAATATCGAAAATCAAACTTGCCATTTGTACCATTTTAGGTGTACATGAGAGATCCTAAAGGGAGAGTTGAGACACGGGGTACTTCAATTCTGATAGGTGCCACTGTACCGGAACTAGTTGACCTTTTGTGAATTTTGATTGGCTTGAGTTGGCGCGATTTTCAAATCACAATTTTATTTGCAAGAGGATTTAATACAGAAAAGAAACAACACTCATCTCACGAACATTATAAATTATTGGGGAGGTTAGTTATTAAGGTTAGGAAAGTATAATATTTACTTTGAAACACATATAATACTTCAAAAATTTCATAAACAAACGCATTAATAAAAAAACACTGTTCAAACATTTCGCGCCCCATGAAAATATAAAAGTTCCGGTACAGCGGCGAACATTGTAAGGGGAAACCTGTCTCAACTCTCCCTAGAGGATCTCTAGTGTACATGTAGTAAGAGTGGGTTTTGAAGGTTTTCCCGAACGGTGTCACTCACTATAATTCGGGGGATAAAAAAACGATGTTAGGCGTTTTTTAATTTTCAAATATCGAAAATCAAACTTGCTATTTTTATTATTTTATGTGTACGTGTAGTAAGGGTGGTTTTTGAGGGGTTTCACGAACCGCGTCACCCAGACTCTAACCTTAGATATTTTTCTAACACCCAGACTATAATTCGGGAGATACAAAAAGGAAGATTTTTGGCGTTTTTCAATTTTTAATTATCGAAAATCAAAGTTGCAACAAAATCATTTTAGGTGTGCAATATATAGTAAGGGTGGCGTTTGGGGGTTTTCCCGAGGGTTTCACTCAGCCTATAATTCGGGGAATAAAAAAAGAAGATATTTCATGCTATTTAATTGGTAATTTTCGAAAATTAAGCTAGCCCATTAAAAAATTTTTATTCGATAAAAATTAAGTTAGCCCCCCGTTCTCATGGACTTACATACATATTAGGGGCAATTATTATTTTTTGTTAACTATGAAGTCATTCTTTGATTTTTGTAAGGAACCTGTATTATCATTAGAGAATAACAGAAATTTTTAACGTCTTTTCAGACAAATTATTTTAATAAATTTTTTTCTGAAAAAAAGAGATCTTCTTTCAAACAAAAACAAATTATTATTTTTTAAGAAGAAAATTAGAAACACAATATCGTCAAGTCAATCTGTGCAAAAATTCTATTCTTGAACAAAAAGACTCAGAAACATTATGCAACCAAAAATCAGTTATTTTGAAAAAACATATTCGAAAAGCTCAATATATGAAAAAGAATTGCATAGAAAGGTCTCAAAAAAAGAATTCTTTGATTTTATCCCAAAAAATATATTTTGCTATCTTGGATATGAGTATATTAAAAAAAAATGACGGTGTAGGCACCAAAATTTCATTAAAAAAAAATTGTTTCTTTTAGCCCCTTCTCGTAGAAGGAATTAATTGATAATTTTTTTAGTTGCCTCTAATACCCTGAAAACATATATTTTAGCCATCAAAATCGTTTGAGCCAATTTTGAGAAATTCGAATTTTTCAACATTTGTTTATAACTTTCGTAAATTTTTTTTGAAGTTTTCACTTGGGTATTAGTCCTATAATGGTAGCAACAGACCTAAAAAATTTGAACCAAAAATAAGCGGGGGCAACCCACCCATACTTATCCGGCTGCGGCCTTTGTGAAGAATAATATTTTTCAAGTCTGGAAGGCATTTGTGCACCTATTTTCATCATTTTGTCGGTTGACTAGGGTGACCAGATGCCCAAGTGGAAAAAGGACATAACCTCCCCCCCCCCCCCCCCATAATAAGACCAAAATTAAATTTTTTTTTGGATTATCAATTTTTTTAAATGTTTATTTGCTGACACATGCAATGAAATATAATTAATACATTCAATTACTCATTGAAATTAGCATATTTTCCAGAAAATTTTTATGAGAAAAAGGTAAATTTTGTCTTTTGGCCAAAAAGGAGGACATTTTATGGGGTTTCCAAAGTTTAGGAGGACAAGCAAGCGAAAAGTAGGACATGTCCTCCTAAATGAGGACGTCTGATCACCCTACGGTTGACGACCTTTCAGTTTCGTTTCACGAAATAAAATAAAATCAATAAAATGTCCAAAATTTGAGGTTAATCGACTTGGCACTCTAACCTCAAATTCTTGACATTTTATTTTACTTGTGAAAACTGAAGTCTGCAATCGACAAAAAAATTATAAATAATTGCGCAAATGCATTCTATACTTGAAAAATATTATTCCGAAATTTAAAACTTACTTTTACGTTTATAATATTCTTTCCAAGAAGTCGTATGAATTCACGTGTACCAAAAATATTATGAACGCATGTACTCACTGTACTCATATACTAAAATACTCAATAAAAACATATTAAAATTTAAGATCTAAAAATGTTGTGATAAAATTGGAATATGAAAATATAAGTATAGTATACCTTAAATAGTTAGAAAAGATTCCATAAAAACAATAAAATTCTGTGAAGACAGAGCCACGTGCTCTCCGTCTCGTCTCCATCTTGGAATTGGAAAAGTGCTCGAAGAAATTCTCACGAGCATGAGAATATGCTCGACCTTTATGTTCTCTGAGAATTTAATGAACATTTATGAGAATTTTGAATTAGAATTTAAAAAATCTTTTTTTCTACTTTTATTAGTAATAATTACATAATTTAAATTTCGCGGGAAAATGTATCGCTTCAAATTGCAAAGGGCGCCAAATTTAAATGATAAAATAAATCAAATTAATAGAAAACATATTATTCACATTAAACAGTGAATTCAAAACCAAGGAAATGAATTTTTAACTAAAATGATGAATCTTCAACCAAAAATATGAATTTTTAACCAAATATTTAGTTGAATTTTCAAACCAAAAGATTAATTTTCTACCAAAAGACTCATTTTCAACAAAGTTAATGAATTTTTATCTAAAAAAAATCAATTTTCAACCAAAATTAGAATAGTTAAAATGTAAGAAAAATAAATGTTCAATCAAAAAAAAAAAATTAAAAAATTTTTTTTTTCATAACAAAAAAATGACTTTTTTAACCAAAAACAGAAGAATTAAATTTTTAGTTAAGAAAATCAATTTTCAACCAAAAAGATAATCCGATTTCAAACTAAAAAAGATAAATTTACAAACCAAAAATATAATATTTCAATTTGCAGTTAGAAAAGTAAATTTAAATAACGAGTTTTCAGCAAAATTAATTAATGTTCAACTAAAAATTAATTTTCAAGTAAAAGGAAACGAATTTTCAACCAAAGAAATTATTTTTTAATCACAATGTTAAATTTTCTACTAAACAGATAATTTTTTTAATAAAAAAGATTACATTTCTTAAATTTTACTCAAAAAATGGAATAGTTAAAGTGAATTTTCAACTAAAATGATGAATCTTCTAAAAAAAAATTAATTTTAAACCAAATACATGAATTTCGAACTAAAAAGATAAATTTTCTACCAAAAATAAAGTAGGATAATTTTCTGTTAGTAAAATAAATTTCCAAACAAACAAACGAATTCTCAACAAATGAATTGCCAAACAAAGAAATTAGTTTTTAACCAAAAAGATGAAATTTCAACTAATTTTATCACATTAGTTGAAATTTCATCTTTTTGGTGGAAAATTTAACTATTTTGTTGAAAAGTCGTTTCTTTTTTGGTTGAAAACTTATTTTACTAACTGAAAATTTAAATAATTTAATTTTTAATCGAAAATTCATCTTTTTAGTTGAAAATTCATGAATTTTGTTAAACATTAATTTTTTTTTAGTTGAAGATTCATCATTTTAGTTAAAAATTTACTTTAACTATTCCATTTTTTGTGGATTTTTTTGTATAATTTTTAACCAAGAAGATTAAATTTCTATCAAAAAGGATTCATTTTCGACAAAAAATGGAAGTTATATTTCCACTTGAAAAAATTAATTCTAAATAAGAAAAATCTCATTTTCAACCAAAAAGATCAATTTTCACATTTTCAACCAATAAGATGAATTTTTAACAAAGTACATGAATTTTCAGCCAAATATTTGAATTTCTAAAGGAATTTTTTAACGAAAAGGATGAATTAGTCACCAAGGAGATTAAATATTCTCCAACAAAATTCGAGTTTTCAATAAAATACAGGAATTTTAAACCAGATATTTTAATTGTTACCTTAAGAAGATAAATTTTGAACCAAACATGTACGAGTTAAATTTTCAGTTAAAACAATTAATTCTAAACATAATTTTTAATCAAATATTTGAATTTTGAACAAAAGAAGGGCAAAGGCACGATTTACCAAGAATATATAATTAATTTATTTATTTATTAAAATAAGTAATTGATAAAATATAATTTGTTTCGATCATTATTCAAATTCATGGACTTAACAAATTAAGGAAATGACTAATCATGTTTTTAGCATTATTAATCTATTTAATTATTCGATGGTGATAATTATTGTATTAATTAGAGTGGTCCTAAAAACGATATTTTTTTCATAAAATGACTCCCCTGCAATTTGTTCCTTCTGGTGCCAAAATGTCCCCTGAATTTTGGCAGTATTTTCAAAAAATATTTTGGCCATTTATATATAAGCCCATTTTTACCAAAAATTGCTTATTTTATTTTAATTGTTATTTTTAATGGATTATTTTACTTTGGAATGCATCAATTTTTTCATTTTTAGTTCAATATAACATTCATTATAACAGCGGCAATTAAAACAAAATAGGCATTTTTTGCAAAAGTTGGATTGAGACCCCTAAATATAATTTTTATTTCTGCCAAAATTCAGGGGACATTTTGACATCAAAAGGAACAATTTGTAGGAGATACCATTTTAGGGGAAAAGATCAAGCCTTTTTTTAGACCAACCTAATATTTAAGAATCATTCACTTGGGGTGATCGCTGGAGAGATTGATCAGCAACCTGGGTCGGAGCAGTGTTGCGGAACGAACGTGTTATTTAAATAAATAACACGAAAATTCTAGATCAATCTAAAAAATCTATACCTCCTTCCCCACATTACTATTTTCCAACCGAGCGAGTCACGCCTACCCCGAAAGGGCTTAATGGTATAATAATAATAATAATAAATTGGGTCAAATATCGCATTCAGAAATACAAAGTCAAGGGTGCGCCGCTTAGCCCCAGTTTACGAAATATCCTGTAATCATTTGACAAAGCTTCCTAAATTAATTAAATTCCTAAAAATGTGTACTATTACGAAATTACTTTTCCTTCTTTAAGGTTCACAAATAAAAAAATAATTCCTAGTTGATAAATAGTAGATAAATATAGGTAACTTTTAAATTTCAAAAAACTTGGAATAAAAGTGCTCAAAATTGAATTCATTTTTGAAAATGAGCAAATCAGTTCAAATCTTAAAATTGTTGTTTTTAAAGAGAATTTAATTTGTATGACTTTATGCATTGTGTACTTATAGAGGTTCAAAATTTATTTCGATATTTGGGTGCTTTCCAAAATATAACTTTTTATTAGTAGCTAGTAAAAATAAATAAAGTTATTTCATTATTTTTGAATTTTTGATTTAAATAGTTATTTTTTTAAACTTACTCTCCATAAATATTAATCACGTTACAATAAACAAATAATTTTATTCATACAATTTTTGCTACATCACTGATATTACTTCGAATTATAAAAAGAGTTAAATCTAAGCCGAATGGTATTTCTTGTAAAAATAAACTAATTGGTTCGGTTCTATTCTGAGGTAATGTTTTATTTACAAAATTGATGACTACTTTACACTTCTACAGCTTTTATGATTATTTAGCTTGGCGAGGATATTTAAAATTGAAAAAATCGCTTTTTCACAGACAGGATTTTCCTTCATCGAGATAGAATTTAACTCGAATTCTGTGATTTTGCAACGGAAAATTACTCGTCCTCGAATTGAGATATCCAGTCGATTCAGAAAAGTGATTTTCACCAAGTGTACATTATGACCCATTGCTTCCAAATTTTCTGTAAAAAGAAAAGAAAATACAAAATTAGTAGGAATTTTTAAGTTTCTACATTTCTTTGAAATACAAAAATTTAAAGTCAAGTAGAATATATACAGGGTGGCCGCAGGTCACTTTTTAAATAAATAAAATAAATTATTTAATCCACGGGTTAACCAATATTTTATTTTTTGTTTTTATTTATTATTTACTTTATGAATTTTCTTGAATACTTTTGGAATATTTTAGGATATTCTGAAAGATTCCAAAGAATTTTTAATAAATTTCAATCATTTGAAGGGATTCCAATTTTTTTTAATTTAAGGTATTTTTAAACATTCCAAAGAATTTCCAAGAGCTTCAAAAAGTTTCATGGGATTTCAAAAGATTTCAAAGGATTGGAAATATGTTTGGGTATTTTAAAAGATTCCAAAGAATTTTTGATAGATTTCAATAATTTGAAAGGATTCCAAAGAATTAAAGATTTTAGGTTCTTTTTAAAAATTCCAAAGAATTTTCAAAATTTTTAAAAAGTTTCAAGGGATTTCAAAAGATTTCAAAGTATTGGAAATATTTTTGGGTAATTTAAAAGATTCCAAAGAATTTTCAAAATCTTTAAAAAGTTTCAAGAGATTTCAAAAGATTTAAAATATTTTAGGGTATTTTAAAAGATTCCAAGAAATTTTTAATATATTTCAATAATTTGAAGGGATGCAAGAGAAATAAAAAAAATTATGTTTTTAAAAATTCCCAGGATTTTTCAAGATCTTTAAAAAGTTTCAAAGGATTTCAAAAGATTTCAAATGATTTGCAATATTTTAGGGTATTTTAAAAGATTCCAAGGAATTTTTAATTCATTTCAATAATTTGAAGGGATTCCAATTTTTCTGTTGATTTAATGTATTTTCGAACATTCCGAAGAATTTTCAAGAACTTTAAAAAGTTTCAAGGGATTTCAAAAGATTTCAAAGGATTGGAAATAGGTTTGGGTATTTTGAAAGATTCCAAAGAATTTTTAATAGATTTCAATAATTTGAAAAGATTCCAAACAATTGAAAAAATTTAGGGTATTTTTAAAAATTCCAAAGAATTTTCAAGATTTTCAAAAAGTTTCAAGGGATTTCAAAAGATTTCAAAGTATTGGAAATATTTTTGGGTATTTTAAAATATTCCAAGGAATTTTTAATACATTTCAATAATTTGAAAGGATTCCAGAGAATTAAAACAATTTAGGGTAATTTTAAAAATTCCAAAGAATTTCCAAGATCTTTAAAAAGTTTCAAGGGATTTCAAAAGATTTAAAAGTATTGAAAATATATTTTTGGGTATTTTCAAATATTCCAATATATTTTCAAAAGCTTTAAAAAGTTTCAAGGGATTTCAAAAGATTTCAAAGGATTTGAAATATTTTAGGGTATTTCAAAAGATTCCAAGAAATTTTTAATAAATTTCAATAATTTGAAGGGATTCGATTTTTTTTTAATTTCAGGTATTTTTTGAAATTCCAAAGAATATGTAAATATTTTTCGGTAATTTAAAAGATTCCAAAGAATTTTCAAAAGCATTAAAAAGTTTCAAGGGATTTCAAAAGATTTAAAATATTTTAGGGTATTTTAAAAGATTCCAAGAAATTTTTATTATATTTCAATAATTTGAAGGCATGCCAAAGAAATAAAAAAATTTATGTTTTTAAAAATTCCAAGGATTTTTCAAGATCTTTAAAATGTTTCAACGGATTTCAAAAGATTCCAAAGTATTGGAAATATTTTTGGGTATTTCAAAATATTCCAAGGAATTTTTAATTAATTTCAATAATTTGAAGGGATTCCAATTTTTCTTTTGATTTAAGGTATTTTCGAACATTCCGAAGAATTTTCAAGAACTTTAAAAAGTTTCAAGGGATTTCAAAAGATTTCAAAGGATTGGAAATAGGTTTGGGTATTTTGAAAGATTCCAAAGAATTTTTAATAGATTTCAATAATTTGAAAAGATTCTAAAGAATTAAAAAAATTTAGGGTATTTTTAAAAATTCCAAAGAATTTTCAAGATTTTCAAAAAGTTTCAAGGGATTTCAAAAGATTTCAAAGTATTGGAAATATTTTTGGGTATGTTAAAATATTCTAAGAATTTTTAATACATTTAAATAATTTGAAAGGATTCCAGAGAATTAAAAAATGTTATGGTAATTTTAAAAATTCCAAGATATTTTCAAGAGTTTTAAAAAGTTTCAAGAGATTTCAAAAGATTTCAAAGGATTTGAAATATTTTAGGGCATTTTAAAAGATTCCAAGGAATTTTTAATAAATTTCAATAATTTGAAGGGATTCGAATTTTTTTTAAATTTCAGGTATTTTTTAAAATTCCAAAGAGTTTTCAATATCTTTAAAAACTTTCTAGGGATTTCAAAAATTTCAAAAGATTGGAAATATTCTTGGGTAATTTAAAAGATTCCAAAGAATTTTCAAAAGCATTAAAATGTTTCAAGGGATTTCAAAAGATTTAAAATATTTTAGGGTATTTTAAAAGATTCCAAGGAATTTATTAATACATTTCAATAATTTGAAGGGATTCCAGAGAAATAAAACAATTTAGGGTAATTTTAAAAATTCCAAAGAATTTCCAAGATTTTTAAAAAGTTTCAAGGGATTTCAAAAGATTTAAAAGTATTGAAAATATATTTTTGGGTATTTTCAAATATTCCAATATATTTTCAAAAGCTTTAAAAAGTTTCAAGGGATTTCAAAAGATTTCAAAGGATTTGAAATATTTTAGGGTATTTTAAAAGATTCCAAGAAATTTTTAATAAATTTCAATAATTTAAAGGGATTCGAATTTTTTTTTAATTCCAGGTATTTTTTAAATTCCAAAGAGTTTTCAATATCTTTAAAAAGTTTCCAGGGATTTCAAAAGATTTCAAAGGATTGAAAATATTTTTGGGTTATTTAAAAGATTCCAAAGAATTTTCAAAAGCATTCAAAAGTTTCAAGGGATTTCAAAAGATTTAAAATATTTTAGGGTATTTTAAAAGATTCCAAGAAATTTTTAATATATTTCAATAATTTGAAGGGATGCCAAAGAAATAAAAAAATTATGTTTTTAAAAATTCCAAGGATTTTTCAAGATCATTAAAAAGTTTCAACGGATTTCAAAAGATTTCAAAAGATTGGAAATATTTTTGGGTATTTTGAAATATTCCAAGGAATTTTTAATACATTTCAATAATTTGAAGGGATTCCAAATAATTAAAAAATTTATGGTATTTTTAATAATTCCAAGGATTTTTCAATATCTTTAAAAAGTTTCAACGGATTTCAAAAGATTTCAAAAGATTGGAAATATTTTCAGGTATTTTAAAAGATTATGAGTTATTGTCAAGAAATTAAAAAATTTTCAAAGAATTTCTA
Organism: Andricus curvator; assembly: GCA_932195095.1. Lineage (NCBI taxonomy): Eukaryota > Metazoa > Arthropoda > Insecta > Hymenoptera > Cynipidae > Andricus > Andricus curvator. The sequence goes on along the minus strand of CAKNYM010051118.1, from coordinate 215,960 downwards.
AGGATTTGAATGATTTTTTGAGGGATTTAAGGAAATTTTCATTAGTTTAAAATAATTTACTAGAATTTATAGAATCTATAAGGTTTTAGAAGATTTAAAAGATTCCAAGGGATTTTAGAAAATGTTTTGAAATAATTTATTCACAAGAATTGAAGGATTTCTTAGGATTTCAAAGGTTTGAAAATATTTTTAGGTCTTTAAAAAGATTTTAAAGAATTCTCAAGATTTTAGTGTATTTTTAAAAATATCGAAAAATTTTCAGGAGCTTTAAAAAATTTCAAGGGATATTAAAAGATTTTACATTACCCTGAATTCTTATTAAGTATCCTGAATTTTTCAAATTATTTTGAAATCTTTTAAATTCGTCTAAATTCCCTCAACTTAATGGATTTAAAAAACGATTTTTTCCTTAGTTTTTTTTGTTTAATTTGTCCTGAAGTCTTTTAAACTCACCATGAATTATTAGACATTTCGTTAAATTCTTTTGAATTTTCTCAAATTTTTCTAAACTCATTTCAAACCTACTGAAATTTCATTTAATTCACTCAAAGTTTACTGAAATCAATGGAATTTGTTAGACTTAAAAAAATCCAATTCATTTGAATTCTTTTGAATTTAACTTGAATTTTAATTTTAAAATATTGCAAGAATTTCAATTTCAAGAAATTTTCAATTGACTTCACTAATTTAATCGATTTAAAGCATCTTAAATATTTTAGGGATCTAAAAAAATCCCAGGAATGTTTAAATGATTTAAACAAATTGAAGGGATTTCAAAGGATTTTAAATATTTTAGCTTTTTTTTTTAATTTCACGGAATTTCAAGATCTTTAATAAGTTCCAAGGGATTTCAAATGATTTGAAATATTTTAGGGTATTTTTAAAAATCCCAAAGAATTTTCAAGATCATAAAAAATTGTCAAGGAATATAAAAAGATTCCAAGGGATTTTCAATGGATTTCAATCATTTTAAGGCATTTTAAAAAGGTTTACAGATTTTATGATATTTTGAAAAATTCCATGAATTTTCTAGACCTTTAAAAAAGATTTAAAGATTTAAAAAAGAAGATTTAAGAAGAAGATTTAAAAAAGTTTCAAAGATTTTAAGAGATTTTCAAATATTTTTTGCAATTCATTTACATTCATTTGGAATTCACCCTGAATTCGTATTTATTTATCACGAATTCTTTTTAATTCTTTGGGTTAAAAATGTTTTATTTTAGTTTTTGTTTCATTCATCCTGAAGTCTTTTCAATTCCCTCAAATAATTCTAAACTCATTTAAAACTTACTGAAATCAATGAATTTTTTCATAATTTTAAATTATTTTTAATTTACTTGAATTTTTTTTAATTCATGGATTTTTATAAATTTTATTGAATTGTACTCATTTAACTTAAATTCATTCAAAGTTTACTGAAATCCATGGAATTTTTTGGATTTAAAAATGTTTTCTAATTCATTTGAATTTTTTTGAATCGAATTAGAATTGATTGGAAGTTTTATGAATTTATCCTGAATTCGTTAAAATTCATCTGACATCCTTATAATTTTCACCGAACTCTTTTGAATTAGTCACTTTTTGAGTTAGAAATTAGTCACTAATAAATAATAAATTCATAAATTTAATTACACAATATTTTATTTTGACTGTTTGTTAGATAATAATAAAAAATTAAAATTAATTTTAAATCAAAATAAATTAAATTTAATTTAAATAAAAAATTAAATCAAAATTGAATTAATCAAAAATTAAAGTAAAGAATTAAATTGAAATTGAAAAAATTAAAAATAATTGAAATTAAATTAAAATTTATAAATTTAAAGTTTAAAATTATTATATTCCATTTATAAAAGATTCTATATTAAAAATGTTTAATGATTAAAATTTCGGTCTTTATTAATGGCAGTTAATGGTTAGGGGAAATGAAAAATTATAGTCAGGGAAAAATCAGGGAAAAGTGAGAGAATTTTGAAAAAAAAGTTTTTGGGCCACCTTGTTATTAAAATGGTTGCAATAAATCAAATTATTTTGAAAAATTATTTGCTTGATACCAATCAATTTTCGAAATCGGCGAGTTCTGTGTTTAATTATACCAAAAGAATCATAAGGACCAAATAAAATGGTTATTGTTTCTCTGATTATGTCTTTACAACTTTCTCCACAAAAGAATTCGTCTTTTTTTACACTGGGTGGTTCCATTTTTCTTAATTTAATAGATTTTTGGTGTCTGTTGATATTATTTTGAAAATTAGGTTGAAGTTCAGAAGCTTACTTTTCATCTTATCAGATATTTGGAGCAAAATCTTCTTTTTTTATCTGTTATCATTATGACCATGCTTTTGATTTTTGTAATTCGCGCCTTCGCAGTTTCGGGCATGCAGATGGCTCTGCAATCATAACAAAAAAAAAATCTGCAGATATTTTGACGATTTTGACATATTTTGATATCCATAGAATATTATACAGAATAATTTGTATAAAACTAGAATAATAAGGATATGTAATTTTCAAATACTCACGATATTTTTTTTAATAAACATGAAAATATAAGTATACGCAATGTTCTCATTTTTAAATGAGATTAATTTTATAGGTTAGTTTAGTCATCTAAAAAAGGAGAATAATAAAGAAGCTTTTGTATGTAAATAAACACATTATTATTCTTGTGATTACATGTGATGACTAATTGAGTTAAAAATAAAGCACAGAAAGATAAATTTCTTGCCTCAAAGCAGGAGAAATTTCGTCATAAAGAAAGTGAATATTGTGGAAATTCAAGAACTCTTTGTTATTTACGTCACATGCATTCTACCCATCTTTTCCAATATTTTTGTGATTATTTTTATTTAATTTTTGACAATGGCTGGTGAAGCTAGTAAAAAATGCGGAGAGTGGATCCTTGAACGAAATTTGGGTTCTGGAGGATTTGGTATTGTCGAATTTTGGAAGAATTCTCGAAGTGGTGCAAAAATAGGTTTGCATGCTTTATTGTTTACATATTTTTTACTACTTACGTGCAAATATTAATTTTTTATCGACAAGTTACCACAAAATGGCGGTTCTCTTAATTTATTTCGCATTATTAACTTTACTTTCAATTAATAATTCAGGGTGGCCGCAGGTCAGGGAAAACCTGGAAATCAGGGAAAAGTTAGGGAATTTTGTTGGTCAGAGAAAGTCAGGGATTTAAAAAAAAATGCAAAAGTCAAGGCAAAATATTCCAAGGCTTTTAAGAAATTTAAAATTTTCAAGGAATTGATACGTAGAAGGTTTTAAAATATTTAAAAAGGTTCCAAGGAATTTTATCAGATTTCCGAGGATTTCAATCATTTTAAGGGATTTTAAAAGCTCTCAAGGTATATTAGTAATTTTCCCAGGATTTCAGGAAATATCAGATTTCATATAATTTCACGGCATTTTATAATATTTTCATCCATTTTTTAAAAGAATTTATTCACAAGAATTGAGGGATTTCGAAGGTTTTCAAATAGCATCTCCAAAGATTTTAGGAGATTGGAATGTTTTAAAATTAAACGATTCCTAAGAATTTTAAATTTATTTCAATATTTTTAAAAGATTTCGAAGAATTTAAAATGTATTACGGTATTTTTTTAAATACGAAGGAATTTCAAAGGGATTTAAATGAATTTGAAATATGTTATTTTTTATGTTACTCTAAGTCGTTTTTACGAGCTTAAACAATTTTCGAGGAATTTCAAAATATTTCAAAGGATTTTAACTATTTTAAGAAGAAATTTTATTTTATTTTATTTTATTTTAAGAAATTTTTTATTGATTTCAATAATTTAAAGGGATTTCAAAGAAGTTTAAATATTCCAGTGTATGTTAAAAATTCCAAGAAATTTTCAAAAGTTTTAAAAAATTGCAAGGAATTTCAAAATATTTTAAAGGATTTGAAATACCTTAAATTATTTTTAATAAACTGCAATAATTTGAAGTGATTTCAAAGGATTTTAAAGATTTAAGGGAATTTACCAATATTCTAAGGAATATTTAATTGTTTTGTATTTGTATTTTCAATAAATTTAATAATTTCAACGGATTTGCAAGGATTTTAATGATTTTAAAGAATTAAGGGTATTTTTAAAATTTCCAAGTAACTTTCAAAAGCTTTAAAAAATTTCAACAAATTTCTGAAGATTTTAAAGGATTTGCGGATATTTTTCAAGAAATTTTGAATTGATTTCAGTAATTTAATGGGATTTTCAAGGATTTGAAATATTTTAAGGAATTTAAAAAAGTCAAAGAGATATGTAATTGATTTAAATAAATTGAAGAGACTTCACAGGATTTAAAAGATTCAAGGGTCTTTTTAAAATTACTAGTAATTTTCAAAAGCTTTACAAAAATTCAAGGAATTTCTAAAGTTTTCAAAGGATTTGAAATATCTTAAGATATTTTTAATAAATTGGAATAATTTACAGAGATTTCAAACGATTTAAAAGATTTAAGGGCGTTTTTAAAGATTCCAAGAAATGTTCAATTTATTTCATTAAATGAATGAGATTTTACAGGATTTGAAATATTTTACGGAATTTAAAAAAATTACAAGGAATATTTAATTGATTTAAATAAATTGAAGAGGCTTCAAAGGATTTTAAAGATTTAAAGGTATTTTTTAAAATTCCAAGTAATTTTCAATAGCTTTAAAATATTTCAAAAGATTTGAAATAATTTGAAATATTTTAGGGTATTTTAAAATATTATAATTTAAGGGTATTTTTAAAATTTCCAAGTATCTTTCAAAACCTTTAAAAAATTTCAGAAGATTTCAAAGGATTTTCGAATATTTTAACATTTTTAAAGAAATTTTGAATTGATTCCAGTAATTTAATGGGATTTTCAAGGATTTGAAATATTTTATGGACTTTCAAAAAGTCCAAGGGATACTTAATTGATTAAAATAAATTGAAGAGACTTCAAAGGATTTAAAAGATTTAAGGGCATTTTTTCAAATTCCAAGTAAGTTTCAAGAGCTTTAAAAAATTTCAAGGAATTTGAAAAGATTTTAAGGGATTTGAAATATCTTAACATATTTTTAATAAATTGGAATAATTTAAAGAGATTTCAAACGATTTAAAAGATTTAAGGGCGTTTTTAAAAATTCCAAGAAATGCTCAATTGATTTCATTAATAGAATGAGATTTTACAGGATTTGAAATATTTTACGGAAGTTACCAAAAATTACAAAGAATATTTAATTGATTTAAATCAATTGAAGAGACATCAAAGGTTTTTAAAGATTTTATGGTATTTTTAAAAATTCCAAGTAACTTTCAAAAGTTTTAAAAACTTTCAAAGAATTTCAGAAGATTTTAAAGGATTTGCGGATATTTTAATATTTTCCAAGAAATTTGGAATTGATTTCAGTAGTTTAATGAGATTTTCAAGGATTTGAAATATTTTAAGGAATTTAGAAAAGTGAAAGGGATATTTAATTGACTTAAATAAATTGAAGAGAATTTAAAGTATTTAAAAGATTCAAGGGTATTTTTGAAATTCCTAGTAATTTTCAAAAGCTTTAAAAAAATTCAAGGAATTTCTAAAGATTTCAAAGGATTTGAAATATCTTAAGATATTTTCAATAAATTGGAATAATTTAAAGTTATTTCAAAGGATTTAAACGATTTAGGCGCGTTTTTGAAAATTCCAAGAAATATTAAATTGATTTAATTAAATGAATGAGATTTTACAGGATTTGAAATATTTTACGGAATTTACAAAAAATTACAAGGAATATTTCATTGATTTGAAGAAATTAAAGAGACTTCAAATTATTTTAAAGATTTAAGGGTATTTTTAAAAATTCCAAGTAATTTTCAATAGCTTTAAGAAATTTCAAGGAATTTGAAAAGATTTCAAGGAATTTGAAAAGATTTCAAGGGATTTGAAATATCTTAACATATTTTAAATAAATTGCAATAATTTGAAGTGATTTCAAATGATTTGAAAGATTTAAGGGGGTTTTAAAAAATTCAAAATAATTTTTAAAAGCTTTAAAAATTTCAAGGAATTCCAAAAGTATTGGTAGTATATTGCAAGGAATTTTCAAGAAATTTAATAATTTCAACGGATTTCCAAGGATTTTAATGATTTTGAAGATTTAAGGATATTTTTAAAAGTTCCAAGTAATGTTCAAAAGCTTTAGAAAATGTCAAGATATTTCAGAAGATTTTAAAGGATTGGAAATATTTTAGGGTATTTTGAAATATTCCAAGGAATTTTTAATACATTTCAATGATTTGAAGGGATTCCAAAGAATTAAAAAAGAAATTTTTAATTGATTAAAAAAATTTCAAGGAATCAGTAATTTAATAAAATTTGAATTGTAATTTCAAGGGATTTCACAAGATTTCAAAGGACTTGAAATATTTAAGGGTATTTAAAGATATTCCAAGAAATTTTTAATTGATTTCAGCAATTTGATGGGATTTTACAGGATTTGAAATATTTGAGAGAATTTAAAAAAATCCAAGGAATATTTATTTTATTTAAATGAATTGAATGATCTTCAAAATATTTTTAATATTTTAGGGTATTCTAAAACATTTCAAGGGATTTTCAAGAGATATAAACAATTTAAATGGATTTCCAAGTATTTCGAAGAATTAAAAATATATTAGGGTATTTTTAAAAATTCGAAGGAATTTTTAAGAGCTTTCAGAAATTTCAAGGGCTCAGTATTTCAAAGGGATTTGAATGAATTTGAAGTATGTTAGGATTTTTTACGTTATTCTAAGTCATTTTCACGAGCTTTAAAAATTTCCAATGAACTACAAAATATTTGAAAGGATTTGAACTATTTTAAGGCATTTTTTATTGATTTCAATAATTTGAAGGGATTTCAAAGGGTTTGAAATATTTTTGGGTATTATAAAATATTTCAAGGCTTTTTTAAGAGATTTCAAAATTTTCAAGGGATTTCCATGGATTTTGAAGAGTTTAGGATATTTTAAACAATTCCTAGGAATTTAAATTGATTTCAACCATTTGAAGAGATTTCCAAGAATTTTAAAGACTTTAGGTTATTTTTAAAAATTCCAAGGAATTTTTAAGAGCTTTCAAAAATTGCAAGGGATCAGTAATTTAATAGGATTTTAATCGATTTGAAATATTTGAGGGTATTTTATATTATTCTAAGGCATTTTCAAGAGCTTTAAAAAGTTTCGAGGGATCTCAAAACATTTTAAAGGATTTGAAATATTTTAGGGAATTTTTAATTGATTACAATAATTGAAAGCGATTTCAAAGAGTTTGAAATATTGTTGTGTATTCAAGGTATTTCCAAAGATTTTGAAGAATTTTAAAGGTTTTAGGATATTTTAAACGATTCCAAGGAATTTTAAATTAATTTCAGTAATTTTAAGAGATTTCAAAGAATTTAAAATATATTAGTGTATTATTTTTGGGTATTTTAAAAGAATCCAAGGAATTTTAAATTTATTTCAATAATTTAAAGGGGTTTAAAAAGATTTCAAAGGGTTTGAAATAATTTAGGGAATTTGAAAAGATTCGAAGGAATTTTTGATTATATAATTTGAAGGGATTTCAAAGGATTCAAAATATTTTAGGGTATTTTAAATGATTCCATGGCATTTTCAAGAGATTAAAAAATTTCAAGGTTTTTTCGAGGATTTAATTGATTTCAAGGGAGTTTAAAAGCTCTCAGGGCATTTTAATAAATTTGCCATGAATTCAGGAAATATCATGAGATGTCATAGAATATAACGGGATTTTATAATATTTGAATGGTTTTCAAAGAATTTATTCGCAATAAGTGAGGGATTTCATAAGGCTTGAAAGATTTGAAGAGATTTTAAAATATTTTTTACAATTTGAATTCATCCTGCATTCTTATTAATTCATTTTGAATCCTTTTAAATTCTTTTAAATTTGTTTAATTCACTCAAATTCTTCTCAATTTACTCAATTCTACTCAATTCAATGGATTTTTTTGATTTTTTTAGTTATTGTTTAATTCATCATGAAATCTTTTAAACTCACTTTGAATTCTTTGGAATTTCATTAAATACGTTTAAAATCCCTTGAATTTTTCTAAATACATTTCAAACTTACTGAATTCAATTAATTTTTTCATATTTTGTCATTGTTTTCAATTCACTTCATATATGTTTTTCAATTCACTTCATATATGTTTTTCAATTCAGTTTTTGGATTTAGCTTGAATTGTTTTGAAGTCTTATGAATTTGTCCTGAATTCGTTAAAATTCAGCTGGGATTCCTGTAAATTTCATCGGATTCTTTCTAATACTTTTAAATTCAAAAGAACATTAGTAATTTAGGCTGTCGTAACCCTGATAATAATAAATAAAAAATGTATATATTTAAAATTGTTTTATTCCATTTATAAAAGATTTTATTGGGAAAAAGTATTACAAAATTAGAATTTTGGTCTTTAAATATTAATGGTCAGACAAAATGAAAAATTATGGGGGAAATCCGGAATATTTGGGAATTTTGTGCAACTTGAAAAATACCGGAAATTCGTGAGCAGATCCGGGAAATCTGTGGTCATAAATTTAAATTAGAAATTTTCATTTTCTATGTGAAATTAATAATGCCAGCATAAAAGTCAAACTCAGAGAAATTTCTTATGCTGTTTTTTTCTGCCTTTATTTTTTCCATTTTTTTTGTCAATAAGTTTGTTATTTATAAACACGGCATTTGAGAAAAAGAATTTTTTTCAGTAAATTTCCGATCGTATTATGGTCCTGAGTTTTTACGGGGGTAGTGAAAAAAAAATTCTCTATCATTTCCTGGTTTATTCTCGGATCACAACAATTTTTCACTGTCATTGAAATTAAAAAATTCGATCTCTTGAAGCTGAAAATTTTTTCATTTAAAGTAATCAAAACTGAACTGCAAATTAAAATACTCAAAGTGGAACTTTTTGAATTTTAAACTTTTAAAATTTAAGAACAAGAATTTTTTTATTCTAAAATCTTTATTTCAAACACTAAATAATTTACAAGTATAAAATTAAAGCTCTCAACATTATGAACAATTTAAAATTAAATTCCGTTAAACTACCACCTTATAATTTTCAATGCTCTAAATTGAAGAATGAACCAATAAATTTCTAAATGTTGGAAATTATATTATTTTGAAGCAATTTCAAGTTAGGAACATTAAAAATTGAACGATAAGTTAAATTATTTTAATTTCAAGTAGTTTAAAATCATTAATTTTAAATTGTTACTTATGCATAACAATTCAAAAATTTCACTTACAAATCAAAAATTCAACAAAATTAATCAATTAAAATTCTAAGGGTAAAATTTTTAATTTAGCACTCTGAATTTTTAATGATTTAAGGCTTTCTATTTGAAACAGTTTAGTTTCAAATTTTTTGGGATTGTCTATTTTATTTATAATTGCTCACTTTAAATACACAGTCAAATATTGCTAAATGTTGATAAACGTCGTTTTTTCAATTAAAAAAAGTTAAATTGCATGGGTTAAAAATTGAATATTTTAGACTAAAAATATTTGAACATACGATTTAAAATTGAATAAAAATGATTTATGAATCTATTAATTTGAAATTATTTAAAAATTGAAAATAGTTTATAAATTTTCAATCGGACGTTTACATTTGTTTAACTACTAAGGCTTTCGAATTGAAACAGTTCAATTTTTCACGTTCAAATCTGTTCTTCCTGTTTCAAAAATTAATAGTTTTAGGGTAAAAATTTCAAAATTCAAAAAGGTCGAAAAAATAAATTTTTCCAATAAATTATTTTCATGTTTTTATGAACATTAAAGTAATTATTTGTTTGATATTTATTTTAGTAACTTGTATACTATTTTTAATCACCGAATGCAAGGTGGAAGTTATCCAATTAATTTTTTTAAATTATGTTGTACTTGTATGTTTCGTTTTGAGTGATCATCAATTTGAAGAGCGAATATTTAATTTCAAACATTTTTTTCACAAGTTTAAGAGCAACAGAAAAATGAAACAAATTATTAATAAAGTAGCAATAACAAATTATTAATACAAATAACTTTTTTTACATTATTTTTTTCAATATACACTTTTGGTTTAGAATGTGAAAACGAAATTTCGCTAGACACCCGTCTACCATATTTCCGGTTTTTAAAATTTTTCAAAAACAGATATTCCTGAATAATTTTTCATAATTCCAGCGATAAAGATATGTAAAGACGCTGCAAGTTTGTCACAAAAGCAAAAAGATAGATGGAATCATGAAGTTTTGATAATGCAACACTTGGATCACCCGAATCTTATAAAAAGTGTAAAAATCCCAGAAGAAATTGAAAAAATTCACGGACAGTTACCAGTATTGTGTATGGAATACTGTAGTAGAGGAGACCTGCGCAAATTTTTAAACGAGCCGAAAAATATTTGCGGAATCGAGCAACTAAAGGCGATAAAAATAATGTCCGATATTGCATCTGGTGTAGAATTCTTACATCAAAACAAAATTACACATCGAGATTTAAAACCAGAGAACATAGTCTTGGACGAAAAAAATGGAAAGGTAAAATATTGATTAAAAGTTCAACCTTCGACATCAAAAGATCAAAATTTTCCCATAGCTGATATTTAAAATCATTTGAAAGTAGTTACATACATTTTAAACATTAATTTTTTTAATTAACAAGGTTAATGCAGACTTCACACTCTTTCCCCTTCTTTAACTAATTCCTCTTTTTTCGCCGGTTTTCAAGGAACTTCCCCTTTTTCCCCCTTTTCTCGTTAAAAAGTTATCTTTTTTTAGTTGAAAATTCAACTACTTATTTGAAAGTTAAACTACTTTGTTAGAAATTCCTCATTTTAGTTGAAACGTTACCTTTTTTGTAGAAAATTTAACTATTTTGTTGAAAATTCGTTTTTTTGGTTCAAAATTAATTTTCTTAACTGAAATTTTAACTATTCCATTTTGGGACTGTTACATTTTTTGTTAGGATTTTTTAAAAATTTCAGTTACTTGATTGAAAGTAAAACAACTTTGTTAAAAATTCATTTTATTGGTTGCAGATTTGTATCTTTGGTTGAGAATTTAACTAGTTTGTTCAAAATTCTTATTTTCTGGTTGAAAATTTAATTATTTTATTTAGTTTTGTAGAAAATTCGTCCTTTTGGTTTGAAAATTCATCTATTTTGTTGAATATTTGCTTCTTTGGTTAAAATTTTTTTTCAACTGAAAATGTAAATATTGCATTTTTTGTTTGAAATTGATCATTTTTATTTGAAAACTCAAATATTAAATTTTTTATTAAGATCTCATCTCTTTGGTCCAAAATTGAACTATTTTGTTCACAATTCATATTTTCGGGGTGAAAACTCAACTGTTTTGTAGAAAATTCGTCTTTTTAGCTTGAAAATTTAATTATTTTGATGATTATTCATTTTTTTGGTAGAAAATTGATCTTCATGGTTGAAAATTCAACTAGTTAGTTAAAAGTTGAACTAATTTGTTGAAAATTCATTTTATCAGGTGAAGATCCTTTGGTTCAAAATGTAACTATTTTTTGAAAAATCAACTGTTTTGTAGAAAATTCGTCTTTTTGGCTTGAAAATTTAACTTTTTTGTGAAATATTCGTTTCTTGCTTCAAAATTAATTTTTTTAACTGACCTCTTTTGGTAGAAAATTAATCTTCTTGGTTGAAAATTTAACTACTTAGTTAAAAGTTGAACTACTTTGTTAAAAATTAGTTTTATCAGTTGAAGATTCATCTTTTGGATTGATAATTTAAATATTTTATTGAAAATTCATATTTTTGGGTTAAAAACACCACTATTTTGTAGTAAATTAATCTTCTTGGCATGAACACTCCACTATTCTATTGAATATTCTTTTTTTTTAATTAATTATTTTACCTGAAAATTCAGCTATTCCTTTTTTCGTTGAAATTTGATAATTTTTCGTAGAAAATTCAACTGTTTGGTTGAAAGTTTATGTTTTTGGTTAAAAATTCGTCTTTTTTAGTAAAAAATTAATCTTCTTGGTGGAAAATTCAACCACTTAGTTGAAAGTTCATTCTCTTTGTTAAAAATTCATCTCTATGGTTGAAAATTTAACTATTTTGTTGGAAATTCTTATTTTTGGGGTGAATAATTAACTGTTTTGTAGAAAATTCGTCTTTTTAGCTTGAAAATTTAATTATTTTGATGATTATTCATTTTTTAGGTAGAAAATTAATCTTCTTGGTTGAAAAGTCAACTAGTTAGTTAAAAGATGAAATAATTTGTTGAAAATTCATTTTGTCAGGTGATTATCCTTTGGTTCAAAATTTAACTATTTTTTGAAAAATCAACTGTTTTATAGATAATTCGTCTTTTTGGCTTAAAAATTCAACTTTTTTGTGAAATATTCGTTTTTTGCATGAAAATTAATTTTTTTAACTGACCTATTTTTGGTAGAAAATTAATCTTCTTGGTTGAAAGTTCAACTACTTAGTTAAAAGTTGAACTGCTTTGTTAAAAATTAGTTTTATTAGTTGAAGATTCATCTTTTGGGTTGAACATTTAAATATTTTATTGAAAATTCATATTTTTGGGTTAAAAATACCACAATTTATAGTAAATTAATCTTTTGGGCTTGAAAACTCCACTATTCTATTGACTATTCTTTTTTTTTAATTAATTTTTTTACCTGAAAATTTAGCTATTCCATTTTTTGTTGAAATTTGATCATTTTTCGTAGAAAATTCAACTGTTTGGTTGAATATTTATGTTTTTTTTTTAAATTCGTCTTTTTTAGTAAAAAATTAATCTTCTTGGTTGAAAATTCAACCACTTAGTTGAAAGTTCATTCACTTTATTAAAAATTCATCTCTGTGGTTGAAAATTGAACTATTTTGTTGGAAATTCTTATTTCCTCATGGAAAATTCAACTTTTGTTATAGAAACGTTATCGTTTTGTGTTGAAAGTGCAACTGTTTTTTTGTTAATTAATCTGTATTGGTTAAGGATTTAATTATTTTGTTGAAAATTCGTATTTTTTGGTTAAATTCAGTTGTTTTTCATTTAAAATTATATTCTTATTTGGTTGAAATATCAACTATTACATTATTCTTTGAGAATCCATATTTTATAATACACTGCAACTATTTTTGATTTAAAATGAAAATATTTTTTGGTTGAATGATCAACTATTACATTTTTAGTTAAAAATTCATCTTTTTGAATTGAAAATTTAACTGTTTTGTTGATAATTCCTTTTTTTGTTAAAGATCAATTTTTTAAAGTGAAAATTGAACTATTCCATTTTTTTATAGAAAATTCTCCCTTTCGTATTGAAAATTCAACTGCTTTCTAAAAAATTCGTATTTTTAGCTTGAAAATTCAACTATTTGGTTGAAAATTCCTTTTTTTCGTTTTTAAAAATCAATGTTTTAACTGAAAATTGAATTATTCTATTTTTGGATAGAAATTTCGTCATTTGGGATTGAAAATTTAAGTGTCATCTAAAAAATTCGTATTTTTGGCATGAAAATTCAACTATTTGGTTCAAAATGCAAATTTTTTTTGTTAAAGTTTAATCTTTTTGGTTGAAAGTTGAACGCCTTTGTTAAAAATGCTTTTTTGTTGTTGAAGATTTATTACTTTAGTTTAAAATTGATCTCTTTGGTTGAAAATTCAACTGTTTTATTGAAAATTCCTTTTTTTGATTGAAAATTGAACTGTTATATTTTTGGATAGAAAATTCGTCCTTTTGGTTTGAAAATTCAAATGTCATCTAAAAAATTCGTATTTGTGGCTTGAATATTCAACTATTTGGTTGAAAATGTTTTTGGTTGAAGTTTAATCTTTTTTGTTGGAAAATTTGGCCATTTAGATGAAAATGCATCTTTGTAGGTTGAAAATTGAACTATTTGATTAAAAATTAAAATAATTTGTTAAAAATTCGTATCCTTTGCTTGAAAATTCAACTATTTGGTTGTAAATGCAATTGTTTTGTCTAAAATTATTTTTTTGTGTTTAAAATTCAACTTTTTGGTTGAAAAATTCTCAATCTTGGTAGAAAATTATCTTTTTTGTTTAAAGTCAACTGTTTTTTGACTTTCCGGCTTGAAAACTCGTGAAGAATCACCCTATTTCCCCTTTTTGGAGAATATTTAGGACTGTGAAGTCTGTTGATATTCTTAATGTACTTCTTTGTTAGATTACCTACAAATTAATAGATCTTGGCTATGCAAAAGAACTTGGACAAGATAGTTTGTACGCATCTCTGGTGGGAACATTAAGTTACGTGGCCCCGGAATTATTTTGGAACAAAAAATACAGTTGTTCGGTCGATTACTGGAGCTTGGGAATTCTTTTTTATGAAGTTCTCACTGGAATGAGGCCATTTTTGCCTCATATGAAACAAACGGTGACTTGGTAAAATTAATAATTGTATATTTATTTTCTAAAGGCTATAAAAGGGCGAATTGAAAAATAAAATATGACTCAATTTGATTTCTAAATTTTCAGGATGAATGCAGTTCAGAAGAAAAAATACGAGCAGATTTGTGCTCACCAAATAAACGGCGAAATCAATTTGTATACAGACATAGCGGATCCTAACGATTTATCAGAGTAAGAGATTCTTCTCCATTATAATTCTGAAGAACAAAGTCATATTTTACATATTAATAATTTCAATTTATTTGTTAGATCTACAAGAAGGAAAATAGTTGAGTGGTTTAGAGTCGCTTTGCAGTGGGATCCAAAAAAGCGAGGAAAATTGCCAGACACGAATGAAGTTGTCCTTTTTAATATGTGGAAAACTGTTTCATCACAAAAGGTACTTCACTTCAAAAAATCTGAGAATAATTACAAAATGGTTCCATAAAATTAATAATGCTAATTTTGAGTGCACAGGAGCTCCACGTGTTTTTAGCATCTGAATATCGAATCATCATTTTTCCCCTGGATGAGAAAAGTACTTTGGAAAGTTTACAGCAGTGGATTGAGGAACAGACTAAAGTTCCTAGTGATCAACAAATAATTACGGATTTTGAGGGCCGGCTCCTTAATAAAGCGGAATCGTTAATTTCGCAAGTCAACGTCCAGTCAGAGGTCTACTTACAAATTATAGAATAGATTTAGGACTCACAGCACTGATAATAAATAATTTAATTTTTTATTAGAAGTAAAAAATTTAAGGCCTACAGACATATACATCGAATAAACTGCTTAATTTTTTTAATTGCAATATAAAATTGAATAACAAAGATTCTTCATTTGTAAAAGTAGCTTTGTATTATTATTTTTATACTCTTTTTAACTATTTTGTTGAAAAGTCGATTTTTTTTTGGTTTGAAATTAATTTTTCAAACTGAAAATTTAAGTATTCTGTTTTTGGTTGAAAATTGATTGTTTTTAGTTGAAAATTCAAATATCTGGTTTACAATTGTTCAAATATCAGTTTGCAATTGTTTCTCTATCTTGTCTGAAAAATCTTTCTTGGCTGAAATTTCAACAAAAGTAGAAAGTCAAGTGGTTGATAATTAATATTTTTTTACTGGAAATGTAACAATTCGAGTTGAATATTCCATCATTTTAGTTAAAAATTCATCTGTTTGGTTGAACATTAATTTTTAACTAAAAATTTAACTATTCAATTTTTGATTGAAATATGATCTTTTTTAGTTGAAAATTAGTTCTTTTTTTTTGTTGGAGATTCTACTGTTTGGTTGAAAATTCATCTTTTTGGTCAAAAATAATCTTCTTGGTTTAAAATTAACCTATTCTAGTTGAAAATTCGTTATTTTAGTTGAAAATTCATCACTTTGTTTGAAAATGTAAATTGTTTTGTGAAAGTTAGTTTTTTTTGTTGAAAATTTCTTTTAACTGATCATGTATATTCCAATTTAATGTTCCAAAATTTTTGTTGAAAATTCATCTCTTTGTTTAGACATTAATTTTTTTTAATGAAAATTTAACTGTTCATTTTTTGGTTGACCATTTATATTTTTTAGTTGAAAATTCATGTATTTTTGAAAATTCGTCTTTTTTGGTGGAAATTAATCTTTTTGGTTTGAAAATTAATCTTTTGGGTTGAAAATATAACTATTCCAGTTGAACATTCATCATTTTAGTTGAAAATTCATCTTTTTAGTTTAAAATTAACTTTTTAAACTGGACATTGAACTATTCGATTTTTGGTTGGAAATTGATCTTTTTTAGTTAAAAATTGAACCATTTGGTTGAAAATTTGTCTGATTTAGTTGAAAATTCAACTGTTTCCTGGAAACTTCTTGTATTTTCTTTAAAAATCGACTTTTTTGGTAGAAAATTAACCTTCTTCTTTAACAATTATTCTTCTTCTTTGAAAATTCATCTTTTTGGTTAAAAATTCATGAATTCGATTTAAATAATCATAATTTCAGTTGAAAATTCAACTTTTTGGAAAGTTGCAAATTAAACTCTTTTGTTACAAATTCTTCTTTCTGGTTTAAAATTTAACTATTCCAGTTGAAGATTTCTCATTTTAGTTGAAAATTCATCACTTTGGTTGAGAAATAATATTTTTCCACTGAAAATTTAACTATTCTATTTTTGGTTGAAAATTGATATTTTGTAGTTAAAAATTGAATCATTTGGTTGAAAATTTGTCTTTTTTAGTTGAAAATTCAACTATTTCGTGGAAACTTCTTTTATTTTGTTGAAAAGTCGTCTTTTTGGTAGAAAATTAACCTTCTTGTTTAAAAATTGATATTTTTTAGTTCAAAATTCATCTATTTGTTTGAAAATGTATCTTTTTAGTTGAAAATTCAACTATTTCGTTGAAGATTCATGTACCTTGGTGAAAAGTCGTATTTTTTGGTAGAAAATTAATCTTCTTGTTTGAAAATTAATCTTCTCGTTTGAAAATTAATCTTTTTTGTTGAAAAATCAAGTATTCCAGTTAACTATTCATAATTTTCGTTGAAAATTCAACTTTTTGGTTCGAAATTGGTCTTTTTGGTTGAAAATTCAACTATTTCGTTGAAAAATCGTCTTTTTTTGGTATAAAGTTAATCTTCTTCTTTGAAAATTCATCTTTTTGGTTAAAAATTCATGTATTGCAGTTGAAGATTCATCATTTCAGTTGCAAATTGATCTTTTGCTTGAAAATTCATCACTTTGGTTGAAAAATAATTTTTTAAACTGAAAATTTAACTATATTATTTTTGGTTGAAAATTGATATTTTTAGTTAAAAATTCAACTATTTGGTTGAAAATTGGTCTTTTTTTAGTTGCAAATTCATGTATTTTGTTAAAAAATTGTATTTTTTTTTTGTAGAAAATTAATCTCCTTCTTTGAAATTTAATGTTATTGTTTGAAAATTCATCTTTTTGGTTGTAAATTTAAGTATTCCAGTTAAATATTCATAATTTTAGTTGAAAATTCATCACTTTAGTTGAAAATTAATTTTTTAAAGTGAAAATTCAACTATTTCTTTGAAAGTTCATGGATTTTGTTGAAAAGTCGTCTTTTTTTGGTAGAAATTTACTCTTTTTGTTTGAAAATTAATCTTCTTGTTTTAAAATTCATCTTTTTTGTTGAAAATTCTTCTTTTTGGTTTAAAATTCATCTAATTCAGTTGTAGATTCCTCATTTTAGTTGAAAATTCATCAGTTTGGTTGAAAATTAATTTTTTCAACTGAAAATTTTACTATTCCATTTTTGGTTGAAAATTGATCTTTTTTAGTTCAAAATTTAACTATTTGGTTAAAAATTGATCTTTTTTAGTTGAACATTCAACTATATTTTTTAGAATTCATATATTTTGTTGAGAAATCGTCTTTTCTGGTAGAAAATTATTCTTTTTGGTTGAAAATTCAACTATTTTGTTAAAAATTCATCAATCTTGTTCAAAATGAAATATTTTTACTTAAAAAATTAGGAATTGAAGCGGTTTAAATTGAATTTAATATAGTACACGCATTACTTTCACCAAAATATGCACTGAATTTTTAATAAGAGGTTAAAATAAAAATTTGTTAGAGTTATTATTCAAATCCATGAACTTTAGGGGCAAATTTAAGAAATTGACTTCAGGATTTGAGTAGATACCCTGACCAAACAAATTCTTAGAGTTTAATATATTTTTATAACTTTTAAAATTTTGTTTAGGCTCCTCATGTGATAATATTTAAAAATGGAAGCGTACATTTTGAGAAACTTCCCGACCGAACATTGCCAAAGCCGATTGAAAGGGTTCTGAAAAACCCGAATGAAGTTTATGATTATCACGAGAGGATTCAATATATCAAGGCTTTAGTGTTTTTTATCAATCAAGAGATAAGATTTTCCAAGTGGTATCAAATCGCTTTGTCTATAAAAATGTAAGTTTTGCACAAAAAGGTCAAATTTTCTACGTCTTGAACAGAGAATCTTGATAGAAATATTAAATTTTCTATTCTTTTAAATCTATTTACAACCCAAATTAAAATTTTGTAAATGTTCCTGTATTAACCAAATATATTTTAGAGACTTGCTGGAACAGAGATCTGCAATCCTGGAGGAAAATTTGAATAATGCAATTGAAAGCACGTCGAGACTGAAATCCGAAGTGGAAGAAACTTTAAAGAAAATGGAAAGTCAAATAACCCAAGGGCAAAGAAAAGCATTCCAAGAAATGATGAAAAAAATTGAAGAGAAGCCTCTGCAAGCAATCACTCAAATGACCAAAAAGTCTGAGAACTTGAAAAAAGTTAACGAAGATCTGAGGAAATTCGCTGAAATTAATTGGATACGCGATTTTTCTGTTTTGTAAGTTAAATAATTTTTTTAGGATAGAGTTTTAGATATTTTATTTAGTATAATTTTCCGGAAATATTTCTTTTCAGATTTGACAAAGCTGTTGACATTTTTAGAAAAGAGGATCACACTCTGTTAAAAGCTCGTGTAGATTCAACTACAAAACTAGTGTTTCAATTTTTAGCACTCAGGTCTTCGAAGCTCGAACAGAATGTCGATATTCTTAAAACCACAAAGTAAGTTTAAAACATTCATACAAACTCAAATTGTACTTTCAATCAGTGGTGTAGTTAAAAGAAAAAGTGGCGAACTTAAATAAGATTTAGAACTTAAACCCAATAAGAAAATTTAACTATATTTTTGGGTAAAAGTTCATTTTTTTAATTGAAAATGCTACTATTACATTTTTTGTTTGAAATTCATCTCGTTTGGTTAAAAATTCTATTATTTGGTTGAAAATTTAATTATTTTCTTGAAAAAATATTGTTAAAAAGTCATATATTTGATCAAAAATTCAACTATTTTGTTAAAAATTCATTTTTTTAGTTGAAGGTTCATCTCTTTGGTTGAAAATTTAAATATTTTGATGAAAATTCGTTTCACGTTTGGTTGAAAATAAATTTTTTCAACTGAAAATGAGACTATTCCATTTTTGGTTAAACATTTATCTTTTTTAGTTAAAAATTTAACTATTTGGTTAAAAATTTATCTTTTTAGTTGAAACTTCAACTTTTTGATTGAAAATAATGTGTTTTGTTACATATGCTTCCTTGATAATTCATCTTTCTTGGTTAAAAAGTCGATTATTTGACTTAAAGTTGAACTACTTTGTAAAAAAATTATTTTTTTTATTAAAGATTCATAATTATAGTTGAAAATTCAAATATTTACTTTTGAATAAACTTTTATGATAAAAATTCTAATTTTTTGTAGAAAATTCATTTTTTGGGCTTGAAATTTCAAAATTTGATAAAAATTAAACTATTTGGTTGAAAATTAAACTTTTTGGTTGAAAAATCATATTTTTTGGTTGACGATTCAACTTTTTGTAGATAATCCGTCTTTTTGGCTTTAAAATTAAATAATTTTGTTGAAAATTCATGTATTTTGTTCAAAATTCGTCTTTTTTGGTAGAACATTAATCCTCTTGGTCGAAAATTCATCTTTTTGGTTGAAAATTTAATAAATTTGTTGAAAATTCGTTTTTTTGTTGTTAAATTTTTTCTTTAATTTGAAAATTTAACGATTCCATGTTTGATTAAAACTTTATCCTTCATAATGGATAAGTTGGGAATTCATATTTTTTTATAGAACTTCTGATAGAATCTTCTTGGTCGAAAATTCATCTTTTTTGTTAAAAATTTAACAATTTGGTTGAAAATTCGTTTTTTTTTATTCATAGTAATTTTTTTATCAGAGTTTTTTTTTGTTGAAAATTTAACTATTTCATTTTTGATTAAACATTTATCATTTGCAGTTAAAAATTTAACTATTTGGTAAAAATTTTATCTTTTTAGCTGAAAGTTTAACTTTTTTTTGAAAATTCATTTGTTTTGTTATATGTTTCGTTGAGGATTCATATTTTTTGGTTAAAAAGACGATTATTTGACTTAATGTTAAACTACTTTGTAAAAAAGTTTTTGAAGGATTCATAATTATAGTTGAAAATTCAACTATTTGCTTTTGAATGAACTTTTATGTTAAAAATTGTACTGTTTTGTAGAAAATTCATCTTTATGGCTTTAAAATTAAATAATTTTGATAAAAATTCATGTATTTTGTTCAAAATTCGTCTTTTTGGCAGAACATTAATCTTCTTGGTCCAAAATTCAGCTTTATGGTTGAAAGTATAACAAATTTGTTGAAAATTCATTTTTTTTTGTTAAAAATTATTATTCTTTTTTATCCAATAATTTAAATATTCCATGTCTTCTAAAAATTTATCCTGCATATTGCATAAGTCAGGAATTCGTCTTTTTTTATAGAACATTAATCTTCTTGGTCGAAAATTCATCTTTTTCGTTGAAAATTTAACAATTTGGTTCAAAATTAGTTTTTTCTTATTGAAAGTAATTTTTTTATCAGAGTTTTTATCTGAAAATTTAACTATTCCATTTTTAGATAAACATTTATCATTTTCAGTTAAAAATTTAATTATTTGGTTACAAATTTATCTTTTCACTTGAAAGTTTAACTTTTTGATTGAAAATTCATGTGTTTTGTTACATGCTTCGTTGAGAATTAATCTTTTTTGGTTAAAAAGTAGATTATTTGACTTAAAGTTTGAACTATTTTGTAAAAAAATTAATTTTCTTAAGGATTCATAATTATAGTTGAAAATTCAACTATTTGCTTTTGAATGAACCTTTATGTTAAAAATTGTACTGCTTTGTCGAAAATTCATCTTTTTGCCTTGAAAATTCAAAATTTCGTAAAAATTAAACTATTTGGTGAAAAATTAAACTTTTTTGTAGATAATCCGTCTTTATGGCTTTAAAATTAAATAATTTTGTTGAAAATTCATGTATTTTGTTGAAAATTCGTCTATTTAGATAGAACATTAATCTTCTTGTTCGAAAATTCATCTTTTTGGTTGCAAATTTAACAAATTTATTGAAAATTCATTTTTTTCTTAAAAATTATTTTTTGTCTATCTAAAAATGTAACTGTTCCATGTTTGATTAAAGGTTTATCCTGCATATTGGATAAATTGGGAATTCGTCTTTTTTGATACAGCATTAATCTTCTTCGTCGAAAATTCATCTTTTTGGTTAAAAATTTAACAATTTTGTCGAAAATTCTTTTTTTTTATTCAAAGTTATTTTTTTATCAGAGTTTCTATCTGAAAATTTAACTATTCCATTTTTGTTTGAAACTTTGTTCTGTATATTTAATAAGTTAAAAATTCAAATATTTGGTAGAAAATGCATGTATTTTGTTGAAAAGTCGTCTTTTTGGGTAGAAAATTAATCGTGTATGTTGAAATTTCAACTTTTTGGTTGAAAACTCAACTATTGGTAGAAAATTCATATATTTTGTTGAAAAGTCGTTTTTTTGGTAGAAAACTATTCTTGTTTGTCGAAAATTCAACTTTTTGGTTGAGAATTCAACTATCCATTTAAAAATTCATCTTGATTGAAAATTATCTCTTTCGTTAAAAATTTATCTTTTCCGATTTAAAAGTCCACTATTTTCTAAAACATTCGACTTTTTGTCTTGAAAATTCAAATATTTGATTGAATTTTAATCTTTTTTGTTTGAAAATTCGACCATTTGATTGAAAATTCATCTTTGTATGCTGAAAATTTAACTATTTTTTTAAAGTCATTTTTGGTCAAAAATTAAACTATTTTGTTAAAAATTCATCCCTTTGGATTGAAAATTCATCTTTTATGGTAGAAAAGTCATCCTGTTTGTTTGAAAATTTATCTTTCTTTGTTTAAAAGTAACTTTTTTGTTAAAAAGTCAACTATTTTCGAAAAAATGCATCTTTTTGGCTTGAAAATTTTATTATTTTGTTAAATCTTCAACTATTTTTGGAAAACTCGTATGTTTTACTGGAAATTTCATCTATTTGGTTCTTAATACAACTTTTTAGTTGAAAATTAATTCTTTTTTTGAAATTTCGTCTTTTTGTGTTGAAAATTCATCCCTTTGGGTGGAAAATCTTTTTTGGTTGAAAATGCAATATATTTTGACTTGAAATCTAAGAAATTTAAAATGTTTCGTATTGAATTTAATATTTTATCCGTGTGACAAAAAAATGTGGTTTGTAATTATAATTTTGTAATTTTTTATAGGAACATCTCGTACTTGGAAGAAGAATTATCGAAGCTCGAAAAATTCCTGAACTCAGCGAATGTTCTGAAAACTGTTTACAGCACAGAATTTCAGGAACTGATAAATTCCTGTAAATCTAAAGTCGAACCTGAATCTGGCCTTTTTAGTATAACAAATTCGGGTAATCATTCACTGAACCCAAATGTAAATAATCAGTCAGGAAATGAAGGCGATAATTTGATTCGCGACAGTTTAGTGACTCGCCATTTGTGAGTATCAATTATTTACAAATATTAATAATTAAAAAGGTTTCCAATTGTTATTATATTTTTAACAATTTTGTAATTTCAGGTTGACTAACTTAGTCAGCAAACTCCAGGAAAAATTGCCAGAACTTTTAAATTCGGATTTGTAAGGAATACAAATGGATGCAAAAGATTTTATCTGTGATTCATGCGTCTTATAGTGAGAGTGATTTTATGCGTAAGATTTTATATTGTATTATAGATTGATAAACGATTAAAATTTTAATTTTTCTAATTTGCTTTCTGAATCAGTTTTTCAAATTGTTATCGAAAAATTCCAAAATGAGGCGTGAAAAACTAGAATTATTTTATTTTAAATTAAAAGAATTTTTTATCTTTTTTTTATAAATTTTACCCAGGGATCAACTTTTTTATCGAATCCCCCTTTCCCCCTTAAATTTGAAAAATCCCATGAAACACGTAAAATTGGGAATTTTGCCCCAATTTTCCCTGTTTCCTCCTTTTTTTACAAGGTTTCGATTAATTTTTTAAGAATCATGAACAGAAATTCAAGACAATAGAATTTCAAATATTTGATATTATTTTTTATATTATTATATTTTGATATAAAAGGGAATTAATTCTTTAAAATTACGTTAATATAGATACTAATATTAAATTAAAATGCTCTCCTAGTTTAAAAAAAGCCTAATATTTCAAGTAAAAATATTGCATTTTCAACAAAGTAGATGAATTTTAACCAAATAGTTGAATTTTCAACAAAAAAGTTCAATTTAGTACCAAAAAAGACAATTTTTTAACAAAAGAAATAAATTCTCAACAAAAAGGAAGAATATTCAATCAAATAAATTAATTTTTAAAAAAGTGGTTAAATTTCCAACGAAATGAGATAAATTCTCAACAATAAATGTAATAGTTGATATTTCAACAGAAAAATATTTTAATTTTTAATCAAAAACAGTTGAATTCGTGAAAATGACGGTTTTCAAAAAATTATCAGATTTTTCAACAAAATTGTTTAATTTTCAAGCCAAAAGGAAGAATTTGATAGAAAAGAGTTGAATTTTTAACCCGAAAATATGAATTTTCAACCAAACAGTTCATTTTTACCAAAAAAAAAGAGTTTTAATCAAAATAACTACATTTTCTAACAAAAGAGTTGAATTTTTAATTAAAATTAATTAATTAATCATTATTAATCTTAACAAACAAAAATACTTTTAATAAAGCAGTTCAACTTTTGGCCGAGTACTTGAATTTTAAACCAAGAAAGATGAATTATTAATGATAAATGTAATAGTTGATATTTAAAACAAAAAAATATTTTTATTTTAAATTAAAAACAGTTGAATAATCTAAAAAAGAATTTTAAAAAAACTAGCTAAATTTTCAAATAAAAAAAAGGATATTTCAGACAAGAAAGAAAAAAAATTGAACCAAGTTGTTGATTTTTTAACCCGGAAATATGAATTTTTAACAAAAAAATTAATTTCAACCAAATATTCGAATTTTCCATTTAAAAAAGTTGAATTTTCAATTCAAACGATGAATCTTCAACCAAAAAAATATTTTTATAACAAAGTAGTTCAATTTTGACTTAAGTTGTTAAACTTTCAGCTAAAATGATGAATCCTCAACCAAAATATATATCTTTTAACAAATTAGTTCCACGTTTAGCCGAGTAGTTGAATTGTTACTAAAAAAGATGAATTTTTAACAAGAAATGTAATAGTTGATATTTCAAACAAAAAAATTTTAATTTCAATTTAAAAACATTTGAATACATCTAAAAAACACAACATTTTAATAAAATAGCTGAATTTTCAACCAAAAAAGTCAAGAAAGAAACAAAATTTAACCAAATTGTTGAATTTTCAACCCGAAAATATGAATTTTTAGCAAAAAGGTTAATTTTCAACCAAATAGTTGAATTTTTTTACCAAAAAGGATGAATTCTTAATGAAAAATGTAATAATTGATATTTCAACCAAAAAAGATAATAGTTCTAAATTAAAAATAGTTGAATTCCTGAGGAAATACGAATTTTCCATAACATAGTTGAATACTCAACAATAACAGATTAATTATCAACCAACAGTTGGATTTGTACCCAAAAAAAATAAATTTCTACCAAAAGAGATACATTTTCAAACTAAAAAGACGAATTTTCAACAAAATAGTGGAATTTTTAACCAAAAAATACTTCAGTGAGTCAAGAAAGAAAATTGCAACCAAATTATTCAGTTTTCAAGCCAAAAAGACCAATTTTCAACAATACAGTTGAATTTTCAATCCGAAATTATGAATTTTCAACAAAAAAGTTTATTTTCTACCCAAAAAGGCGAATTTTCAAGCCAAAAAGACGAATTTGTTACAAAACAGTGGATTTTTCAACAAAAAAGTTAATTTTCAATAAAAAAATATGATTTCATAACGACAAATGTAATAGTTGATATTCCAACTAAAAAATATAATTAAAAATTAAAAATAGTTGAATCCATAAAAAATACAACTTTTCAATAAAATAGTTGAATCCTCAACAGCAAAAAATTAATAATCAACTAAACAGTTGAATTTTTAACCATCAAATTTTGTATTTCTACCAAAAGAGATGAATTTTCAAAACAAAAAGACGAATTTTCAACCCTAAAAGACAAATTTCCAACAAAATAGTCGAGTTTTCAAACGAATTGTTGAATTTTCAAGTCAAAAAGACGAATTTTATACAAAACAGTTGAAGTTTCAACAAAAAAGTTAATTTTCTACCAAAAAAGATGAATTTTCAACAAAAAATGTAATAGTTGATATTTCATCCAAAAATGATTATAATTTAAAATTAAAAACAGTTGAATTCATAAAAAAATATCTCTACCAAGAGAGATGAATTTTCGACCAAAAATGAACTTACCCGACAGTTAAGAAAGAAAATTCAACCAAATTATAAAAATTTCAATCTAAAATGACCAATTTTCACCAAAACAGTTGAATTTTGAACCCAAAATGATGAATTTTCAACAAAATAGTTCATTTTTAACCCAAAAAGACGAATGTTCAACAAAAAAACTTTCCTGACAGTCAAGAAAGAAAATGCAACTAAATTATTAAATTTTCTATCTAAAAAGATCTATTTAAAACAAAACAATTGAATTTGAATCCGAAAATATGAAATTTTAACAAATTAGTTCATTTTTAACTCAAAAAGATGAATTTTCAACAAAATAGTCGAGTTTTCAATCAAATTGTTGAATTTTCAAGTCAAAAAGACGAATTTGATACAAAATAGTTGAATTTTCAATAAAAAAGTTAATTTTGTACCAAAAAAGATGAATTCTTAACGAAAACTGTAATAATTGATATTTCAACAAAAAAGATTATAATTCAAGATTAAAAACAGTTGAATTCGTAAAAAATGCGAATTTTCAATAAAATAGTTCAATCCTCAACAACAACAGGTTAATAATCAACCAAAAATTGCATTTTTAACCAAAGAAATGTAATTTTTACAAAAAAATATTAATTTTGAACCAAAAAAGACTTTCCAATCAGCGAAGAAAGAAAATTGCAACCAATTTTCCACAAAAAAGTTCATTTTCTACCCAAAAAGACGAATTTTCTACAAAATGGCTACATTTTCTATCAAAATAGTTGAATTTTCAACTAAACTGATGAACCTTAAACAAAAAAAAATCAATTCTAACAAAGTAGTTCAATAAAATAATTCAATAAAATATTTGTATTTTCTACCAAAACAGTTGAAATTTGAAAAAAAATGATAACAAAAGTTTTGAATAATAAATTAAATACCCTTTTTTTCGAGAAATTTCCTTTTTACCTAATACTGAGCTGATGTGATTCCTGTTAAACGTTTTAAAATGCTGCAAATTTGCAAATTTTCAAAGTGAACAGCTATAAATGAAAATAATTTATAAACGAAATTTTTTAATTTAAATTAACGCCATGTAGCATACTGGCACGTAACCAATTCTTTTTAACAAACTTACTCATAAACTAATAATACGAATAAAATAATGATCTAACAAATTGTTTCATTAGAATTCAAAATTCGAATAATATTAAAAATTTGACACAGTCAAACTGGTAATTGTAAACAATATGGAAATTTTTTAATTGGAGACTTAAAATTTAATAATTTTAAATTATTCGTTTTAAATGGGATACATAGAAAATTGGATTTCAAAACAATTAACTTACTGTCAAGTTCTAGGCCGTGGAATATAATGTCTTACTCCCCATTTCACATTGGCATGATCGTCAGTTTTAACAAATGTGAATACGGGACCATTAAATATCGTTCCTGGATCTCTCGGTTTCTTCTTAGCAAACGCTGAAATACAAATTATTAATTGAAATTACTTTTATAAAATACGCCAATTTTTAGAAACTCATTAACTCACTTTGACTAATTCCAAACGCAAAAACTCCCAAGAGCAAAAAAAGTCCTGATCCTTTAAAAATCTGCAAAATTATTTTTCACTTAAAAAATATCTCACAATATTTACAATTTTCAAGATTCTCGATTACTCACAAGCCGCCAGATCTTCATTTTACGAAACTAAATTAGTTTCTCATAGACCTCTAAACTCGAAAGTTCCTTATTTACTAATCGACTCAGCACGCGTTTATTGCATTTAGAGAAGAGAGAATACACAAAAAAAGTTGTGCTCAACTAAGCAGAAAAAATTCTCTATCGCTTTCTCTTTATCTACTTTCCATTACTTCTTTCTCGCCCTAAATAGTGTTTTTAGGCCTCGGACTAGAGCTCAAAAATAGTGTCATAATTTTAAAAAATAGTGAAAGTCCCAGGAGAAATAAAATTCACGGTCAGCTACCAGTTTTGTGTAGAGGAGACCTGCGAAAACTGTTAAGCAAACTCTTTTACCTATTCACCGCTTTTCTTCTTTGTAAAGAATTTTTTCTCTTTTTTCGCCTGTTTTCAAGAAACTTCCCCTTTTTTCGCTTCAATGCGAACTGAAATAATAGAACCCAATAAGAAAATTTAATTATTTTTACTTGAAATTTAATTCTTTTTCATTGGAAAGTCTACCATTGTATTTTTGGTTCCGAATTAATCTCTTTTGGCTAAAAATTCTACCATTTGGTTGAGAATTTAATTATTTTATTGAAAATTCAACTACTTTGTTTAAAAGTAATCTGGAAAATTAAACGTTTCTAGTTGAAAACTCAAATATTAATTTTTTCATTGAGAATTCATCTTTTTTGGTTGAACATTCAACTGTTTAGCAAAAAATTCGTCTTTTTGGTTCAAAAATTCAACTATTTTGTTGAATATTCGCTTTTTTGGTTAAAAAATAATTTTCTAATCTGAAAATTTAACTATCCATTTTTTTGTTTATAATTGATCTTTTTTTGTTTAAAATTCAATTACTTGGTTGAAAATTGTTAAAAATTCATTTTAATTGGGTGAAGATTCACTGTTTTGTTGAAA
>CAKNYM010051118.1:161026-180584 GCA_932195095.1 Andricus curvator | reverse complement strand
AAAATAAAGGAGAGTAGTGGAAACAAGGGAGGGAAAGTAGAGGAAATTAAGGCGTGAAAAGGGAAATATGAGAAATGAGAGGAGAAGGGTTAGGTGAAACGAGGGGAAATGACGGGAGGTAGAGGAAGTGAGAGAAAATCGGGGAAATGATGGGACAGGGAAAATAGGGAAAGTAGGGGGTAGGAGAAACGAGGGGCAATGATGGGATGGGAAGTAGGTGAAATAAGAGGAAAATAAAGGGGAGTAGTGGAATAGGGAAAGTAGGGGGTACGAGAAACGAGGGGCAATGGGGGGAGGGGAAGTAGGAGAAATTAGATTTGGGGAAGTGAGGGGATATTTGGGGCGCGAAGTATAGGATGTGAGGGAAATTGGTTATAAATAATTTTGAGTAGGTGAAGGGTGGGGGAGTGTTAGCTGGGGAAGCGAGGAGAGGAATAAGTTGGGGGGAGCGATGTGTGAAGTGAGGGGAGGAATAGTAGGGGGAGTAGGGAGGGAAAGTATGGGTTACGGAGCCCTTTTAAGTACTTTGACTGAGTTTTCGTTAGTAAAAATATTTGTAATGAAAAGAACGAACCTTGATATCCTGCGCTTGGTCGAATCCGAGGTAAGAGTCGCTGCGCAGACAAACTGTGAATGTATAAAGATTCGGCCACCGAGGAGCCGTGAATCGGACCTGAATTTCTTCGGTGTCGACTAAGGAAGTAATATGGACTGGTGCAGTCAGTAAAGAGCGACTCTTCCTGTCGCAAATATAAACCCACCAGTACTCCTGCTTTATGTCAGGAAAGAGGGGAGAGTGTACTTGATGAGATAAATTACTCCTACCCTCCAAAACTTTCTCCCTTTTCTTCGACCTCTGCTGAAACCTATTCCAAACAAAATTTTTAATTATTTTAAATATATTATAGCGGGAATTGGATTCAGTGACCAGGATTTTTCATTAGGATGTAAAAAAATGATTATTAAAAGAGATTTTATATTTTATTACTCTTAGTGTATTCAATCACGAAACGAACAATGAAAAAGACTTTATTGTCGATAAGGACGATATCAGACTTCATAGTTAACACTCTTTCCCATATTATCCTCCTTTCCCCTTTTTCTCGATTTTTCGCTTAAATGCGAACTGAATATTACGGAATACTATTTGGTTTCAAATTCAACTATTTTGTTAAAATGTTGTTTCTTTTGCTTAAAAGTGCAACTATGTGGTCCTAAATGCGACTGTTTTATTGGAATTAATTTTTTTTCCGGAAAATTCATCTGTTTTGTTGAAAATTCATCTTTTGGGGATTAAAGGTGTTTTCTAAAAAATTCAACTTTATAGCTCGAAAACACAACTCTTTTTTTTTGAATAATTCATTCCTTTTGATTGAAAATTCAACTATTTATTTGAAAATTCTATTTTTTGGGTGGAAAATTCCACTATTTTGGTAGCAAATTCAACTATTTTATTGAAAATTAACTTTTTTGTTTGAAAATTCGACTTTATTGTAGAAAATTCGTATTTTTTACTTGAAAATTGAACGATTTTGTTGACACTTTTTTCTTTTTTAACTGAAAAATCTTTCTTGGCTGAAACTTTGTCTTTTTGGTTTAAAAAATCATCTGTTTTGGTAGACATTTCAGCTTTATTGATTAAAAATAAAAAAATAAAACTTTTCCATATTCGGTCGAAAATGTTTCTTCTTCGTTGAAAATTGATCTGTTTGGTTGAAAATTTTAATTTTGATAGAAAACTGATCTCACCAGTTGAAACATCATTTTTTTGGTTAAAATATCAATTCTTTGGTTTAAAATTGAAGTACTTTGTCGAAAATTAGTTTTTTTTAACATTACTTTTTTTTAATTGAAAATTTAATTATTCAATTTTTCGTTCAAAATATATCTCTTCTATTAGAAAATTAAACTATTTGATCAAAAAGACAAATATTTGGTTGAAAATTCGTCTTTTCTGGTTGAGAATTCCACTATTTTGTTGAAAATTAACTTTTTTGTTTGAAAATTCAACGATTAAAAATACAATTGCTGGGTTGAAAGTTGAACTAATTTGTTAAAAATTCATTTTTTTTACTGAAGATTCATCATCTTAGTTGGAAATTCATCTCTGGTTTAAAATTGAACTATTTTGTTGAAAATTGGGTGTTTTTTTTGGTTGAGTAACAATTTTTTTTAACTGAAAATTTAACTATTCAATTTTTCGTTCAAAATATATTTTCTTTATTAGAAAATTAAACTATTTGGTTAAAAGCTCCACTAATTTGGTTGGATATTCAACTATTTGGTTGAAAATTAACTTTTTTGTTTGAAAATTTAACTGTTTTGTAGA
Organism: Andricus curvator; assembly: GCA_932195095.1. Lineage (NCBI taxonomy): Eukaryota > Metazoa > Arthropoda > Insecta > Hymenoptera > Cynipidae > Andricus > Andricus curvator. The sequence goes on along the minus strand of CAKNYM010051118.1, from coordinate 178,255 downwards.
AAATTCGTCTTTTTGGCTTGAAAATTCAACAATTTTGTTCATATTTTTCCTTTTTTGACTGAAAAATCTGTCTTCATTGAAACTTTGCCTTTATACTTTAAAAATTCATCTCTTTTGATTGAAATTTGAACCTTTTTGGGTTCAAAATACAACTGCTTGGTTAAAAGTTGAACTAATTTGTTACAAATTTATTTCTTCTGGTTTTTTTGTTGTTGAATATTATTTTTTTTAACTGAAAATTTAACGATTCCATTTTTGGTTCAAAATGTATCTTTTTATTAGAAAATTTAACTATTTGGTCCAAAATACACGTATTTTGTTGAAAATACGTCATTTTTGGTTTTTTTTTTGTAAACAATTCATCTTTTTGGTTGAAAAATCAACTATTGGGTTGAAAATGAAATTTTTTGTTTGAAAATTTAACTGTTTTGTAGAGAATTCCTTTTTTTGGCTTGAAAATTCAACCATTTTGTTGTGTTTTTTCTTTTTTGAGTTAAAAATATTTTTTGGTTGAAACCCTTTTTTTTTATACATCTCTTTTGGAAGAAATTTCATCTTTTTCGGTTGAAGATTCATCATCTTAGTTGGAAATTCATCTCTGGTTTAAAATTGACCTATTTTGTTGAAAATTGGGTGTTTTTTTTTTGTTTTTGTTGAAGATTAATTTTTTTTAACTGAAAATTAAACTATTCAATTTTTCGTTCAAAATATTTTTTTTTATTAGGAAATTAAACTATTTGGTTAAAAACTCCACTAATTTGGTAGAAAATTCAACTATTTAGTTGAAAATTAACTTTTTTGTTTGAAAATTTAACTGTCTTGTAGAAAATTCGTCTTTTTGGCTTAGAAATTCAACAATTTTGTTCACATTTTTTTCTTTTTTGACTGAAAAATCTGTCATGATTGAAATTTCGTCTTTATAGATTGAAAATTCATCTCCTTTGGTCGAAATTTTAACCTTTTTGTGTTCAAAATACAGCTGTTTGGTTAAAAGTTGAAATAATTTGTTATAAATTTATTTCTTCTGGTTTTTTTTGTTGTTGAATATTTTTTTTTAACTGAAAATTTAACTTGGTTGAGGGTTCAGTTATTTTGTTGAAAATTCCTCTTCTTTGGTTGAATTCAACTGTGTTGGATTTCAAATTAAAATCTTTTATGGTTGAAATAATAATCAAATATAATATTTTTCGTTGACAATTCATCTATTTTTGTTGAAAATTCATGTATTTTGTTAAAAATTCCAATCTCTTGTAGAAAATTCGTCTTTTTGGTTTGAAAATTAAATAGTTCAATGGATTTTTTTTCTTTCTTGGATCAAAATTTGGCTTTTTCGTTTATTACGGTAGAAAATTAATCTGATTTGGTTGAATTCAACTGTGTTTGATATTAAATTTAAATCTTTTTTTTGTTAGAATAATATCAACTACTATATTTTTCGTTGAGAATTCATCTATTTTGGTTGAAAATTCATGTATTTTGTTGAAAATTAAACTATATTAGTAGAGAATTCAACTATTTCGTTGGAAAATAACAAAAATTTTTGTTGAAAATTCAACTCTTGTTGAAAACTACAGTTTTTGGTTTGAATTTTTCGGTCAAAAATTTCTGTAGCGGGTTCCGCTATTTTGTTGAAAATTTGTCTTTTCTAGTTTAAAATTTAGTTATACGGTTGAAAGTTGAACTACTTGTTAAAAATGCAGTTGTTTGGTTGAAAATTCATAATTTCAGTTGAAAATTCATTTTTTTGTTGTTGAAAATTCAACTACTTTATTTCAAATTTTTTTGTAGAAAATTCAACCATTTGGTTGAAAATTCATGTATTTTGTTGACAATTTAACTATTTTGGTAGAAAGTCCAACTATTTGGTAGAAAAAGTAACTTTTTTGTTGAAAATTCATCCTTTTGGCCTGAAAATTTCACTCTTTTGTTCAAAAGCGTTCTTTTTGGTTTAAAAATAAATTTCTTCCGGTAAAAAACTTTCGTATTTTTTGTTTAAAAATACAACTGTTTGGTTGGAAAAAGTGACTGAAAACCTTTCTTGGTTGGAAATTCAACTCTTCTGATGAAAAATAATAATTTTGGTTGAAAATTCAAATAGTTTATTAAGAAGTCATGTATTTTGTTGAAAGTGCAATATTTTTACTTGAAATGTTAGGAATCTCTTTTTAAATTAAGTTTTTATGTATTATCATCTTAGTTATTTTGATTTATAAATTATAAAATTAAGAAAGTGAAAAAAGTAACTTTTTAGGTAACTTAAAGTTACTTCAGCTAGTAACTGGTACTGGTAGACATTTATATTAAGTTTAAAATTTCATTAAAAAAAAACCTAGGTACCTTTCCCACTCGACGTCGTCATCATCGAGAGTCGAGTCTTTCTTCTCATGGGAACTTTCCTCCTCCTCGCTTCTTTCACTCTCAGCTTCACTGTCGCTGACATCAGAATTCTTCTCTTTCGAAGACTCCTTAGCTACCTTATTTTCACTCTTCTTTCTCGCATTAGGCGTACTATCTGCTTGACTCGTGTGATTTTCACCTTGAGTCTTTTCCTGTGTTGCTGCTATTTTAGCAGACGCTACTTTCTTATTACTACCTTTCTTATTATGGGACTTTTTCTGTCCCTTTTGCTGCTTGAGCCAAGCAGGTCGCTTTACAGTTTGATTCTGTTCTTCGGACGGTTCTTTTTCTTTGACTGCGTCCACTTTGGCATCGTCTATTATCGTCTGTTCTTTGACTGACTCGTCTCCAAACAGATGCTTCATATCTTTGCGAACTAGCGTTACAGTTACTGTCACGACTGCACCCGCAGTGTAGACCGTCGGGTTCTCATCATCAATAACTGAAATTCAAACATTCAAACATTAGTTTAGAATTTATTCAATTTCAGAATTCATCTCCAGCTCGAGAAATATTTACACACCTTCGGAACGCACTTTGAACTCGACAAAAGGAAAGCTACCGAGAACTTTCATCACGTCATTGTATTCACTTTCTGTTAAATTTCTTAACAATTGTCTCCTATCTTCTCCTTTCAGTTGTGCTAGCTGCTGGAGACTTTTGATTTGTCGCTGAAAGGTTAAAGTTATTTGTGAGGAAAAAAAAGGAGCTAACAGGGATCACAGCGGTTCAATGGTTCAATTTTATGGGCCGTGCATAAATTACGTAAAGCTTTTTTCCGTAAGTTTTGAAAGAATTAACAAAGTAGTTCAGCTTTCGACCACGTAGTTAAATTTTCAACCAAAAAAGATAAATTCTCAATAAAAAAAATGTAATAATTGATACTTCAACCAAGAAAAGATTTACATTTTTAATAAAAACCCGTTAAGTTGAACCAAAAAGGATGAACTTGCTACTAAAAGAGAAGAATTTTCAAATGAAAAAGATGCATTTTTCAACAAGAGTTCCATTTTCATCCACGAATGATTTTTCAGTCAATAAAGAGAATAAATTTCATCCAAAATGTTGAATTATCAAGCCAAAGAGACGAGATTTCTACAAAACAGTTGAATTTTCAACCAAGAAGATTAATTTTCTACTAAGAAAGACGAATCCTCAACAAAATTCATAAATTGCTGACCAATTAGTTGCAACCAATTATTAAGCAAAAATGAAACAGTTAAATTTCCATTAAAAAAATTAACTTTCAATAAAAAAAAACGAATTTTCTACAAAAAAGTTTAATTTTCTATCAAATTGTTGAATTTTCCAGACAAATAGACAAATTTTCTACAAAAAAAGTTGAATTTTCAACCAAACAGTTGAATTCTCAACAAATTCTTAACAATTTTCATTAAAGTAGTTCAATTTTCAACCAAAGAGATGAATTTTTCACTAAAATTATGAATCTTAAAAAAGAAGAATTTTTATGAAAGCAGTTCAACTTTCAACCAAAGAAATGAATTTTCAACCTAAAAAGCTGGATTCTCAACAAAAAATGTAATAGTTGTTATTTCAACCAAGAAAAGACTTTCATTTTAAATAAAAAACCGTTGAAATGGACCAAAAAATGTGAAATTTCTACCAAAAGAAATGAATGAATTGAAGAGATTCAACTTTTTTGTAAACAATTTATATTTTCGGGTTGAAAATAAACTTTTAGTTAAAAATTCAATTACTTGGTTGAAAGTTCGACTAGTTTTTTAAAAAGTAATTTTTTGGTTGAAGATTCATCATTTTAGTTGAAAATTTGTTCTATTTTTTGGTAGAAAATTAATTTTTTAAACTGGAAATGTAAATATTCCTTTTTTTAAATTAATTTTTTTAAATGAGAATTTAACTATTTGGTATCAGGTTGAAAATTCGTCTTTTTGATTAAAAATATTACTTGAATTTAAATTTAATTATTTTAATGAAAATTCAACAATTTTGGTAACAAGGCGTCCTTTTTTTGGTTAAAAATGTAACTGTTTTTTTTAATTCGTCTTTCTGAGTTCAAAATTGAACTATTTTAGTAGAAAATTCAACTGTTGGTAAAAAATTCGTTCTTTTGGCTTGAAAATTCTTTTTTGTTGAAAATTTGTCTTTTGGTTTTAAAATTCATCTCGTTTGGTTCAAAATGGAACTATTTTCTTTAAAATGTGTTGTTTTGTGTGTTGAAAATAAATGTTTTTAGTTGAAAATTGAACCTTCTCATTTTTGGTTAAATGTTTATCTTTTTCATTTTAAAATACAACTATCTGGTTGAAAATTCGTATAATTTGTTCAAAATTCGTCTTTTTGGTTGAAAATTCTACTAATTTCTTAAATTTGAACTACTGTGTTAAACATTCATTTTTTTTTGGTTGAAAATTCTATTATTTTCGTAGAAAAATGAACTATTTGGTTCAAAATTATGTTTTTGGTAGAAAATTATTCTTTTTGGGTGGAAAATTCAACGGTTTTCTAGAGAATTAGCCTTGTTGGTTTTAAAATTCGTCCCTTTTGGTAAAAACTTGATCCTTTTTGGTAAAAAATGCAACTGTTTGGTTAAAAATAAATTATTTTGTTGGATACCGAACTAATTTGTTGAATATTCATATTTTTGGGCAGGAAATTCGTCGTTTTGGATTGGAAATTCAACTGCCTTCTAAAAAAATTCATCTTTTTGGCTTGAAAATTCAACAATTCGATTAAAAATGCGACTGTTTTGGGTTGATGTTTGATTATTTTTGTTTAAAAATTCGATCTTTTGGTTGAAAATTCATCTTTGTCTGTTGAAATTTTGTCACTTTTGCTTGACATTTCAATTATTTGGTTGTAAATGCAACGGTTTGGTTGATAATTGTTATTTTGTCAATTATTTTTTTGAAAATTCGTTTTTTTTTTGTTGAAAATTCTATTATTTTCGTAGAAAATTCAACTATTTGGTGGAAAATTAATATTTTCGGGTGAAAAATTCAACTTTTTTCTAGGGAATTGCCTTTTTGGTTTTAAAATTCATCTCTTTTGGTAGAAATTGTATTGTTGAGTATTCGTCTTTTTGGCTTGAAAATGCAACTAATTGTGGTTGAACTTTAATCATTTTTGTTTCAAAATTCGACCATTTGGTTAAAAATTTATCATTTTATGATGAAACCTCAACTATTAAAAATTCAACTACGTTTTTGAAAATTTACTTATTTTGTTGAAAATTTATTTATTTAACAAAAATTAAACTATTTTCTTAAAGGTATATTTTTTGTTCGGCCATTCAAATGCTTTGTTGAAAATTCGTCTTTTTGGATTGAAAATCGATCTCTTTTGGATTGAAAATTCATTATTCTTGGTAGAAAAGTTCTTAGTTCAAAATTGAATTGTCTTATACAAAATTTGTCTTTTTGACTTGAAGATTAGACTACTTGGTTCAAAATGCAACTCTTTGCGGTAAAATTTCATTCTTTCTCGTTTCAAAATCCGCCCATCCGGGGGGCGCGCGGATTAAAAGTCAACTGTTTTCTAAAAAATTCGACTTTCAAGCTTGAAAACTTAAATCTTTAGTCGAAAATTCATCTCTTTTGTTTGAATTTAAGGGAGAAAAGGGGGGGATTAAGTAAAAAAAGGGAACGGACTGTGATCCCTGATATAACTATAAAATAGTTAATGAAATTTAAGACACTATCATTTACTAGAGATTATACCTTTTTAGCTAAGAAATGTTTGAGATGTTCTTCTTTTATATGAGGAAGTTGAAGAAGCGGGTTCTTGTTTTCCCAGAACCCTTGTACTATCATCGGACAGAGCTTCATGCAATTTTCAATTGTCTCAATCGTCGGCAGATGAGCAACTGAAAAATCGGAAAAACATTAAAAATATCTTCTAAGTTTGCCACTAGAAAGTAAATCAATTCAATTTATACGTACTTCGTCTAGCATAAGCTAAAATAATCAGTTGATTTACACAGGAAATCATTTCCTGAACGAGGTACGGACATTTCTTAATAATATACTGTCTATCTTTTTCCAGAGTTTCCGGATTAAGGGCAATCCTTGATAAATGAGCGTGGAGTATTGCTCTTGCTTTGATGGAGTATAAATGGCAGAGTGGCGCCTCTTTGTTCTTTTCTCGTAGATCACTTAATTGTTTAATGAGCTGCAAAGAAAAAGCGTACATTTTTTAATCTAGATAACTTTTCAGGGTGGCCGTACGTCAGGGTAAACCTCGAAATCAGGGAAGTCAGGAATTTTGAAAAAAAATCTTGCAAAAGTCAGGGAATTTCTATAAGAGGCACTGTAAATAACTGTCAAGCATAATAAATTTTAAAACTTTAAATTTTAATTTGAAATTGTTTTATTCCGTTTATAAAAGATTCTATGTTAAAAATGTTACAAGATCAAGATTCTGATCTCTAGATATTAATAGTCAGGGAAAATGAAAAATTGGACAGGGAAAAATTAGGAAATTTTGAAAATGAATTTTTGCGGCCATCCTGATTTAATTTTTTTGTTAGTAATTTATTTGCCTTGTATTTATAATTCTACTTCTTTTTTTTTTAAGTTGCTTCCTCCACACGATTATACTTTTAGTTGAAAATTTTATCATTTGGCTGAAAATTCAACAACGTTGTTAAAAAGTTTTGTTAAACAAACTTTTTTTTAAATTCGTCTTTTTAGTTTAATAATTCGTCTGTTTTAGTAGAGATTTCATCCTTTTTTGATAAAAATGCAACTGTTTGCTTGAAAATTAATCTCCTTTAAAGGACTAAACTATTTTGTTAAATTACTTTAATAAAAATTATTTTTTTAATTGAAAGTTCATCTCTTTGGTTCAAATGTAACTATTTTGTTGAAATTTTTTTTTTAACTAAAAATGTAACTCTTCCATTTTTGGTTGAAAATTTATCTTTTTGAGTTTTTGTCTTTTTTGGATGAATTCAACTGTTTTTTATTAAAAATTAATATCCTTTTTGTTTGAAGTATCAACTATCATTTACATTATTCGTTGAAAATTCATCTTTTCTTTTGGTTAAAAATTGAACTACTTGGTTGAAGGTTGAACCACTTAATTAAAAAATCATTTTTGTTGATCATTCATCTCGTTGGTCGAAAGTTGAACTATTTTGTTAAAAATTTATCTTTTTTAATTGAAAATTCAACCACTTGGGTAAAAGTTAAAATAATTCGTTAACATTTTTTTTTTTGAAGGTTCACCTCTTTGGATTAAATATGACTATTTTGTTGAAAATTCTTTTATTTTGTTTAACATTAATTTTTTTAACTGAAAATATAACTTTTCCATTTTGGGTTGAAAATTGATCTTTTTTAGTTGAAAATTCGTCTTTTTTGGTAGAAAAAAATCTTCTTGGTTCGACATTTTCTCTTTTTGGTTGAAAATACAACTATTGCACAGAAAATTCGTCTTAAAAATTCAAAAATTTGTATGACATTTTTTTCTTAGCTGAAAAATCTTTATTTATTAAAAATTCGTCTGTTTGATTAGAAAATTCATCATTTTAGTTCAAAAATCATCTGTTTGGTTGAAATGTAACTATTTTGTTGAAAATTCGTTTTTTTTTGGTTGCCAATTAATTCTTTTAATTGAAAATGTTACTTTTCCATTTTTTGTTGAAAATTTATCTTTTTTAGTTGAAAATTCGTCTTTTTTTGATAAAAAAAACAGCCTTCCAGGTTTGAAATGTTCTTTTTTTGACCAAAAATTCTTTATTTGTTTAAAATTCGTCTGTTTGAATGAAAAATTTATCGTTTTATTTGAAAACTCATCTGGTTGGTTGAAAATTATACTATTTTGTTGAAAATTCGTTTTTTTTAAATTGGAAATTCCTTTTTTTTTGTTAAAAATTAAAATTTTCCATTTTTGTTTCGTATTTTCAGCTTGAAAATTGAACTATTTTAAAATTCCACTATTTGGTTGTAAATGCAAATGTTTGGTTAAAAAAATATTTTTTGTTTGTTGAAAATGCAATTGTTTTTGGTTGAAGTTTGATATTTTTTGCTTGAAAATTCGATTATTTGGTTGGAAATTCATCTTTGTATGTAGAAAATTCAAGTATTTGTTTAAAAATTGAACAACTTTCTTAAAAATTTAATTATTTTGTTGAAAATTAAAGTACTTTGATGAATTTTAAACTAAAATAATATTTAACTTGAATAGTTACCTTTCAGTTAAGAAAATTAATTGCCAACAAAAAAAACGAATTTTCAGCAAAATAATTCAAGTTTCAACTGGAATAATTAAATTTACTGTAAACAAATTAATATAAAAAAAACTTTCAACAAATAGTTCCATTTTTAATTGAAGAGATGAATTTTTAATTTCAATAATGAATCTTCAACCAAAAAAGTAATTTTTAACAAAATATTTTAACTTTCATCCAAACGAGATGAATTCTCAACGAAAAATGTACTAGTTGATAATTAAAAAAAAAAGAGTGTATTTTAAATAAAAAACAGTTGAATTCAACTAAAAAAGACGAATTTCAACTAAAAATAGAATAATTAAATTTTCAGTTAAAAAAATTAATTTTCATCCAAAAAAGAAAACGAATTTTCAACAAAATATTTAAATTCCGTAATATAAACATACTTTTACATATAAAAAAAACATTGTTATTTAATTTTACATTGAAACTTTAAAAAAAAACTTTAAGCACGCTCTTGAAAAAATACCCGGAATTTAAAAATAATTCCCTGACATATCCAGGTTTTTCCAGGTATATAAAAATTCCTCACAATTCAAGTTTTTCCAGGTAAGTAGACACCCTGATTATTTATCTGAGAATGCAACTCTTTTTGGTTGAAGTTTAATCTTGTTGGTTTGAAAATTCGACCATTTGATTCCATTTGATCCATCTTTGTAGGTTGAAAATTCAACAATTTGGTTAAAAACTCAACTATTTTGTTGAAAATTTAACCATTTTTTTAAAGTTATCATTTTTGGGCGAAAATTCAAATGTTTTGTCGAAAATTCATCCATTTAGATTGAAAATTTATCTTTTATGGTGGAAAACTCATCCACTTATAAAATATTCTATGTTAAAAATGTCATCAAAATTGGTCAGGGAAAAATCAGGAAGTCAGGGAATTTCGAAAACGAAATTTTGCGGCCACCCTGGTTTTTAAAGTAGATTAGAACCACTTACTGTAGGAACTTCTTCATTATCAGAAAGCCTCTCGACGATTTCGGCATTGAATCTTTTTGAGAATTCGAAGGAAGCACCAAGGACCATAATTATCCTCTTCATTGACATTGTCGGTGTGTGATAGAAAAACGAATAGTAGAGCTCAGTTGTTGACAGCAGGACCTGGAAGAATTGTTTATATTATATTAGCAAACGACAGGAGTTGTGGATTTTAAATTAATTTGTTTAAAAATAGCGAGGTAATTACTTGGTCTCCAGTATAGCGAATGCTTCTGTACCACCACATCCCAACAACAGTTGGTAAAGCGACCATAAAAACGAGCGCATACAACCCCAAGACCCAAACTGAATTCTCCTTTTCAACAATCCAGGATGGCAAGGCTATTCCGAAACTCATTGCACCCGGACCATCCGGATTCCCGTACTTTTCCCAATTCTTTCGCGCCTCATCGTCCGTCAAGGCCTGATAAGCTATTTATTAAAAGATTCGATTTAAACTGGATTAGTATTTATGTTATGTAAGCATTCAAGCAACTACATGGGATGAATTTGAATTTTTAATGACATAAATTAGGAAAAAAATTCGTAAGGAAGTTAGAAGTACCTTTTGTTAATTTCATGAAGGCTTTTTCATTTCCTGTTTCTTTATCCGGATGCAAAATCAGTGAGAGTTTGCGATATGCTTTCTTGATTTCTCCTTGTGACGATCCCTAGGGAAAGATGAAATGTTTAATATTTTATTTTTTTCTCGAATTTCGGATTTGATTGGGATTTAAATGTAAAGTTTCTCACCGATGAAACACCGAGGATTTCGAAGGGATCGAAATTTGCCATTTCATAGTCGAATTGGTTAACCTTATAGGCCAAGAAGAGTAACGTAACCCATCCTAATAGTATAAGAAATTTTCTGGAAAAGAGATTCATAAAAATATAAATTGTAGGAGCGTAACTGACTTGATAGTTCAGTGATTTATAATATTATTATTTATTATATTATTCTTTCGAATTTACTAATATGAAAATTAAAAGTGGTTTCATATATATGTTATTACTCTAATTCTGAGTTGGAACACGGAATTTGTGAAAAAATCATAATTCTCACTTAGAATAGGGATTTTACCAAAAGAATTAAAATTCTGGGCTAGAACTGGGAATTTTCGTAAAGAATTATAATTTTCCTTCTAGGTTAACTTTAAAACAGAAATTCTCATTAAGAATTATAATTTTTACTTCAGGGCAGGGTGTATCCGTAAAGAATTATAATTTGACATAGAACAGATCATTTTTGACATGAAACGGAAATTTTGGAAAAGAATTTTAATTCTGATTGAGGAGAAGGGAACTTTAAAAACAATCCCTGTTCCAAGGAAAACAGAAATTAATATATTTCTGAATGACAGTAACAAATTTTGCAAGTAAATATAATTCTAACTTTGAACAGGAAATTTTTGAAGTGAATTCAATTGAGACTTCGTATAGGGAATTTTCTAAAATAACTATAATTTTGAGTTTTGGACGGGGAATAAATAAATTGAATATAAAAAAATCGTAAAGAATTATAATTTTGATTTTGGAATCGGGAATTTAGTAAAGAATTATAATGTTGTCTTGGAAAAGGTAATTTTTTATATGGAACGGGAAGTTTTAGGAAATAATTTTAATTCTAATTTAGAAGAAGGGAAATTACAAAAAAAATCCTGTTCCAAGTCGGAATTCGTCATATTTTGAAAATTCCTTGGTCTGAATCCAAATTTTTTTGCAAATAAAATATTTCCACAATTTGAAACTTCAGTCTTCCAAAATTTAGAAAAAGAGAGTTACCATATTGCTGAATTATAATAGAAAATGTTGTAAATAAATATAATTTTGACTGCGAACACGGGATTTTTAGAAATAAATGTAAGTGTGACTTGAAACAGAAAATTTCCGTAAAGAAATATAATTTAGGCTTGGGGATAGCAATTTTGGATAAGAATTTTTATTCTGATTTAGGAGAAGGGAATTTAAAAAAAATCCCTGTTCCAAGTCACAGCTCGTCAGATTTTCCAGGTTCCAAATCAGATTATTTTTAAGCTAAAAATTCTTTTATTTGCAAATAAGAATTTTCCAGAATTTGAAACTTCCCATATCCAAATTTTAGAAAAAGGGAGTTACTATATTTCTCAAATTGGAAATATTTATAATTCAGACTTTATGACAGGGAATTTTCGTAAAGAATTATTATTTTACTTGGAACAGAGAATTCAAAATTATATTTCTTTTACACCATTTTCTGTTCCAAATCAGAATTATAATTCTTATGGCCAAAAATTATCTGATGTTCCAATTCAGAATTATAATTTTATTTCCAAAATTCCCTGTTCAAAATCGAAAATCTTTCAAAATCTTTAGAAATCTCTTGAAATCATTTAAAGCTTTTGACATTCAAATTAAAAAATTCAGAATTGTAATTCTTTTACACCATTCTCTGTTCCAAATCAGAATTGTAATTCTTATGGCCAAAAATTATCTGATGTTCCAATAAATAATTATGATTTTATTTCAAAAATTCCTTGTTCCAAATCAGAAATCTTTTAATATGTTTATAAACCTCTTGAAATCTTTTAAAATAATTTAAATCTTTTGAATTCTTTTAAATTGACCTGAAAAAATTGATAATTACACGGAAGAAACCCAGGTAATTATTTGCACGTTACCTCTTAGATTTAGTGAAATATGGTTTTAATTTAAAATTAAAGCATCGGCTGAAAGAGCCTTGTATGAACAGAGATTTTGTCTCAATTAAATCTAGGTTCATAATGTTAGTTCTTTTTAATTTTCTTTAAAGTAGTATTTAATATTAAAATTCCATACAGTAAACAGGGTGACCGAAAAACTTTCTTTTCAAAATTCCCTGACTTTTTCCTGATTTTTCCCTGACCAACTTATCATTTTACATGATCATTAATATTCAAACACATGCATCTTGCTTTTGTAATATTGTTAACGTAGAATATTTTATAAACAGAATAAAGCAATACAATTTCAGAATAAAAATTTCAAAATTTCAAATTTATTTATTTCAACCAAAAAAAGATGAATTTTCATTCCAAAAAGACGAATTTTCAACAAAGCAATTGAATTTTCGACAAAAAAGGCTACTTTTTCAGAAAAGAGTTCAATCTCAAACAAAATAATTAAATTTTAAAAAAATAGTTGAATTTTTAACCAAAATGTTGAAACTTCAACTAACAAAGATGAATTTTCAAAAAAAAAAGATTAAATTTCAACCAAAAACCGTTACATATTTAACCGAATAATTGATTTTTTTAGAATATCGTTGAATTTTCAAAACCAAATACAAACACAAACAGTTGACCTTTTCACCAAAAAAATGACTTTTTAATAAAGTGCTTGAATTTTCAACAAAATAATTAAATTTTCAACAAAATATTTGAATTTGTAATCAAATACTTCAATTTTCTACCTACAAAGATGCATTTTCAACTAAATAGTCGAATTTTCAACCAAGAAGATAAATAATAATTTCATGCAAATTGTTCAAATTTCAAGCCAAAAGACGAATTTTCTGTAAAACGGTTGAAAATTCAACCCGAAAATATGAATTTTCAAATATATATTTAGATTTTTAACCAGAGACGAACCTTCAACCAAAAAAACAAAACATTCTAACAAAGTAGTTCAACTTTCAACAAAAGAGATGAATTTTCATCTAAAATAATGAATCTTCAACAAAATAGTACAACTTTCGACCAAAGAGATGAATTTTCAATTAAAATGATGAATCTTCAAAAAAATTAATTTTTAACCAGAGAGTTTAACTTTTAAACAATTAATAAAATTTTTATTCCAAAAAAGATAAATTTTAAACAAAAGATGTAGTAGTTGATGTTTCCACAAAAAAAGATTTTAATTTGTAATCAAAAACAGTTGAATCCAACGAAAAAGACGATTTTTCAACATGAGTTTAATTTTCAATTGAAAAACCTTTTTCAATCAAGAGAGAGAAAAAATTGCAAACAAACTGTTGAATTTTCAAGCAAACAAAATTAATTTTCAACCAAGAAGATAAATTTTATACTAAAAAGAACGAATTTTCAACAAAATAGTTGAATTTTCAACTAAAGAAGACAAATTTTCAACCAAATAGTTAAATTTTGACCCAAAAAGATTAATTTTCAACTAAAATGATGAATCATTAACTAGAATCATTGAATTTTCAACCAAAAGATGAATTTTTTTAAACAAGAAAATTAATGTTCGAAAAAGAAAAATAGTTTTCTGCCAAAAAAGAACAAATTTTCAACAAAATACATGAATTTTCAACGAAATAGTTGAATTTTCAACTAAAGAAGACAAATTTATGACCGAAAATAGAACAGTTGAATTTTCAGTAAAGAATTCAATTTAGGCAAAAAAACGAATTTTTAACAAAATAGTCCATTCTCCACCACAGAGATGATGAATCATTCACTAGAATAATTGAATTTTCAACCAAAAATACTCATTTTTAACTAAGAAGATTAATTTCTACAATGAAGAGCGAATTTTCATCTAAAAAAAATATAATTTTTCAACCAAAAATTAAATGGTTACATTTTTAGTTAAAAAAATTAATGTTCAACCAAAGAGATGAATTTTTAACTAAAATGATGGAATATACAACTAGAATATAGTTAGATTTTCAGTTGAAAAAATTAAATTTTAACAAAAAAAAAAACAACAAATTTTGAAGAAAATAGCTCATCTTTGAACCAGAGATGAATTTTCAATTAAAATGATGAATCTTCAACTAAAAAAATTAATTTTTAACAAAAGAATTCTACTTTTAACAATGTAATTAAATTTTGATTCCAAAAAAGATGAATTCTGGAAGAAAGGTGTAGCAGTTGATATTTAAACCAAAAAAGATTTGAATTTTTAATCAAAAACATTTCAATTCAACCAAAAAAATGACTTTTCAACTAAGAAAGGTTTTCAGTCAAGAGAAAGAAACAATTGCAAACAAACTGTTGAATTTTCAAGCAAAAACTAAAAAAAAATCGAATTTTCAACAAAATAGTTAAATACAGTAATATAAAGCTACTTTTACAAATGAAGAGTAATCGCTATTCAATTCTATATTGAAATTTAAAAATATTAGGAAGCTCTCGTAAAAATTCCTCACTTAAAAAAAAATTTCCTGAAACTTCCAGGTTTTTTCAAGTACATAAAAATTCCCTGACAATTGCAGGTTTTCCAAATTAATATACACTATAGACACCATGTATAAGAAATGTTATAGAATATTTTCTTTTTTTTTAATTCCATCATTAATAATGATATCGTGAATTAATATTTTAAATGTAAGTTTAAAACTACACTCTTCAATGCTCTTAAGCTCAAATTAAAAATAGTTTGAGTGATGAAATATTTTACATTTCAAAAAATTTTAATTTGTATGGGTTCAGCAAAAAAATATTTTAGATTGAAAGTTTTATTTAAATCCTAGATAGTTAAGTTTGAAAACGGCCAAATAAACATTGTAAATCTGTTATGGTAAGATTTAAAAATAAAACTTAAGGCTGCTCATCACTCCTATACATATTTTAAATTCAAGTGGCTCAATTTGGAATGTTTGAATTTAAATTGTTCAAAATAGAATCTTTAACTTTGCAGTTGATCAAATTGGAATATTCCATTTTTCAATTATTTAACTTTGTACACTACGATTAGAAAGTATTCACCTTTTAATACTTCTTATTCAAATTAATGTTTGTTAACTGTTCTAATTTGATACTGGATAACATCTGTCTCTGGTTTTCACGTTTACCACATGTGTTAAATTGTGTCAGCTTCAAGTCTTTTTTTAAGGAGTGTTTATGCATATTCCATATAAGTTTTGAAAAGAATAATTTTGTAGATGTAAAACGAACAATGATTCTTATACTTTTTACGCGTATTTATTAATCTTTAAGAATTTCCCGCGTAATTCCAATATTGTATTTTGAAATATCGTATATTTAAAAAGAAAATGAGAAGTTTTTCGAGAATAGGAAACGCAGGCAGGAAAACTCTTGGAAAAAAATTCCCTGTCAATTCCAGGTTTTTTCCAGACATTTTTTAATTTTTCCATGTATAATTTTTGTTAGAAAATTCGTATTTTTGGCTTGAAATTTCAACAGTTTGATAGAAAATTCAAATATTTCGTTGAAAATGAACATTTTTGTTGAAAATTCAACTCTTTTGTTGAAAATTTGTCTTTTTGGTTTTAAAATGGTTAAGGAATCAACTATTTTATAGAAAATTGAACAAAATGGTTCAATACAGTAATATAAAGCTACTTTTACCAATGAAGAACCATTGTTATTCAATTTTATATTGGAATTTTTAAAAACCCCGATTCAAATTATTAACCTTTCAAGTAAAAATATTGCATTTTCAACAAGATAGATGAATTTAAACTGAATAGTTGAATTTTCACCCAAAAATATAAATTTTGAACCAAAAATGGAATAGTTAAATTTTCAGTTAAAAAAATGAATTTTCAACCAAAAATATCAATTTTGAACCAAAAATGGAATAGTTAAATTTTCAGTTAAAAAAATTAATTTTCAACCAAACTGATGAATTTTTAACTAAAATAACGAATATTTATTTGGAATACTTTCATTTTCAACCGAGAATGTTATTTTATCCCAAAAAAAGACGAATTTTTAACAAAATACATGAATTTTCAACCAAAAAAGATAAATTGTCACCCAAAAAATGAATAGTTGAATTTTCAGTTAAAAAAATTAATATTCAACCAAACAGATGAATTTGCATCTAAAGTGATGAATCTTGAACTGGAATAGTTACATTTTGAACCAAAAAGATGAATTTTCAACTAAAATGATGAATCTTTAGCTAGAATGATTGAATTTTCAACCAAAAAAATTAATTTTCAATTAAAATGATTAATCTTTAACCAAAAAACTTAATTTTTAACAGAAGAGTTTAAAATTCAACCACGTAATTAAATTTTAATTCTAAAAAGGATGAATTCTGAACGAAAAATATACTAGTTGATGTTTCAACAACAAAATATTTCAACTTTTAATCAAAAACAGTTGAATTCAACCAAACATATGAATTTGCACTTAAAACGATCAATTTTCAACCAAAAGAGTAATATAAACCTACGTACACATGAAGAATCATTCTTTTTTAATTTTATATTGCAATTTAAACCAAAAAAATTAAACACGCTCTGGAAAAAAGTTCCCTGACATTAAAAAAAATCCTTGACAATTCAAGGTTTTAGGACCATTAGCAAAATTCAAGGACTTTTCCAGGTTTTTCCAGGTGAAAAATAATTCAAGGACTTTTTCAAGTTTTCCAGGTGAAAAAGAATTCAAGGACTTTTCCAGGTTTTTACAAGTGAAAAAGAATTCAAGGACTTTTCCAGGGATTTTCAGGTGAAAAAGAATTCAAGGACTTTTTCAGGTTTTCCAGGTGAAAAAGAATTCAAGGACTTTTTCAGGGTTTCCAGATGAAAAAGACTTCAAGGACTTTTCCAGGGATTTTCAGGTGAAAAAGAATTCAAGGCCTTTTCCAGGTTTTTACATGTGAAAAAGAATTCAAGGATTTTTCCAGGGTTTTACAGGCGAAAAAGAATTCAAGGACTTTTTCAGAGTTTCCAGATGAAAAAGATT
>CAKNYM010051118.1:131119-161016 GCA_932195095.1 Andricus curvator | reverse complement strand
GCGAAAAAGAATCCACAGACTTTTCCAGGTGAAAAAGAATTCAAGGAATTTTCCAGGTGAAAAAGAATTCAAAGACTTTTCCAGGTTTTTACAAGTGAAAAAAAAATTCAAGGGCTTTTCCAGGGATTTTAAGGTGAAAAAGAATTCAAGGAATTTTCCAGGTGAAAAAGAATTCAAGGAATTGTCCAGGTTTTTACAGGTGAAAAGGAATTCAAGGACTTTTCCAGGGTTTTACAGGCGAAAAAGAATTCTAGGACTTTTCCAGGTGAAAAAGAATTCAAGGAATTTCCCAGGTAAAAAAGAATTCAAGGACTTTTTCAGGGTTTTACAGGCGAAAAAGAATTCAAGGACTTGTCCGAGTGAAAAAGAATTCAAGGAATTTTCCAGGTGAAAAATAATTTAAGGATTTTTTCAGAGTTTCCAGATGAAAAAGATTTCAAGGACTTTTGCAGGGATTTTCAGGTGAAAAAGAATTCAAGGACTTTTCCAGGTTTTTACATGTGAAAAAGAATTCAAGGAATTTTTCAGAGTTTCCAGATGAAAAAGATTTCAAGGACTTTTGCAGGGATTTTCAGGTGAAAAAGAATTCAAGGACTTTTCCAGGTTTTTACAGGCGAAAAAGAATTGAAGGATTTTTCCAGGTGAAAAATAATTCAAGGACTTTTGCAGGTGAAAAATAATTCAAGGACTTTTCCAGGTGAAAAAGAATTCAAGGACTTTTCCAGGTCTTCAAGGATTTCCAGGACACTAGACGACTAGACACCCTGAGTTCATACGTTATTTGAGCAGATGTTTTAATTGAAAAAGCGATTTGCAGGCAGGCTTGCCTTACGCTCGAAGTTTGTTATTATTGCAAAGTATTTTTCAAATGATTGAATAATTTTTTTCTACAAGCTCCTCATGTATTTTAATGAAGTTAACGAGGCCTTTTTTTACCGTTAGATTGCAATCTAAGCATAACGTCACTTCCCATATTGAAAGACCTTTGACCACGATTTCAATTTTCCCTTCATGCAACTACACAATTTTCATAGTAAATATGTATTTTACACTCAAAACACAATAAATACTCACTTAAAAAGTGCCCTTGTCTCCTTCCAAGGATCGTTCGACTGCAATATTTTCTTTTTCTTTTTACACCCATCGCAGAAACACTCTTTTGCCAACTGGTTTGGATCTAAAAACCCGAAATTTATTTAAAAAGTCTGACAAACGAAAAAGGAAATTCAACCTTAATTTATTTTAAAAAGTACAAGTTCTACTTTGTTATAAAATGCATTAGTTTAAATTCCTGTCATCGTGTGCGTCCGAGAATTCTCGATTCAGAGTTTTGTTTACTTAAAGGAACAGTCTGCTGCTCCAAAAATAATAAATGAATAAACTCAAAATGATAGAAAAACTAGTTAAGAATTTCGGAGTATATTAATTAATAATTTATTCTGTCACGATGCAAATTGATAGAGGTAAAAAAACTAACCTGGTTTGGAGCAACGTGGCCACAGGTAATAAGTTGCAGGTACCAAAAGTAGTGCCAAAAATGAGAGAAGGAAGTAGAAAAATGTTCCACCACTCTCGTCATACTGAAATTTCTGTCCGCCCATTGCTCATTAAGCATAGGTTTTATTTTACTTCAATTTTAAGTACAGATCCAAGAGAACATCAGTCAAGTTTTGATTGAAATTGACCGATCGTCGAAGAGGTTATAAAAGACTTTTCTGACTGTCAGCAATGTCAGGCGAATTCCAGACGCCAAGATTGCCAACGCATCACCAAGTCACCAACAACCGTTACAAACAGTTATGAACAACTTGGAGCAACTGTGAACAACGAACAACCCGAAAATCGTCCATTCTAGAGAAGCGTTCAAACCATTTTTCTTTGACAGGTGTCACGTGACTGATTCGATCCTGATTCGACCAATTGGGAACCAGTTGGCGGGAATTCAAATATTGATCGTCTGATTGAGCGCTTTTAAAATATTATACAATTTTAAAAGCTTAAAAAGGTAGCAAAAACCTTTTTTCTCAAGAAAATTGTTATTTGCACCGTTTGATTGTAATGATTTCAAATTCTGATTTTTTAATTTGACACAAATAGTTACATATTCAACCAAAGAAATTAATTTAAAAATAAATTATTAACAAAGTAGTAGGGGAAACCTCCCTACAGTGAATAATGCCGCCTACAGTGGATAATCATCAGTTAAAAATATTAATCTATGTAAAATAATTAATTTAATTTAATTAAAAGTTAAGACACTTTACGTGCTAATTAATCGAAATTAAAATTCATTATTTTTCTTTTATTTGCGCTCTTAATTAATGATTATCCACTATTTTACTAAATAGTTGAATTTTTAACCTGCAGAAATGAATTTTCAAACAAATAGTCCAATTTTCAAACAAAAATATTAAAATTCAACTAAAGAAGATTAACTTTCAACTAAATAATAAATTTATTACCAAAAGAGATAAATTTTCAACAAAAAATTGAAAATTTTAATTTTTAGTAAAAAATTAATTTTCAACAAAAACATAACGAGTTTTCAACAAAATAGTAACATTTTCAACCAAAGAGATGAATTTCCCAACCAAACAGAAGAATTTACAACAAGTAAAAAAATGTTCAAGACAAATTTTCTGTACAATAGTTAGATTTTTAACCAAAAAATTATTTTTCTACCAACAAAAATACGAATTTCCATCACAATAGTCTTTTCAACCAAAGAGACGAATTTTCTAACCAAACAGACGAATTTTCAACAAATAAAGATTTCTCAGCCAAGAAAAAAAATTCATACAAATTGTTGAACTCTCAAGACAAATTTTCTGTACAATAGTTGCATTTTTAACCAAAAAAGAGGAAATTTCAAACCAAAAAAATTGTTTCTCTACAAAAAAAAAACTAATTTTCAACTAAAAAGATAAATTTTCAACCAAAAAAAGATCAATTTTCAGCCAAAAATGGAAAATTTTAATTTTCAGTAAAAAATTAATTTTTAGCAAAAAAAAACGAAGTTTTAGCAAAAAAAAACTAATTTTCAACAAAATAGAAAAATTTCCAACCAAAGAGACGAATTTTCCAACCAAACAGACGAATTTTCAACAAATACAGATTTCTCAGCCAAGAAAAAAATTCATACAAAATGTTGAACTTTCAAGACAAATTTTCTGTACAATAGTTGCATTTTTAAACAAAAAAGAGGAAATTTCAAGTCAAGAAAATTATTTCTCTACCAAAAAAAGACTAATTTTCAAATAAAAACATCAACTTTCAACCAAAAATGGTAAAACTGACATATTTAGTTAACAATAAAATTTAAAAAAATCTGATTTTCAACAAAATTGTTACTCAACGATAAATCTAATATTGGATATTAAAACTAAAAAAGATTTTTATTTTAAATAAAAAACAGTTGAATTCATCCAAAAATTAAAAGAAATAGATGAATTTTCAACAAAATAGTTGCATTTTCAATTAAAACAGTATTTTTAACCAAACAGTTTAAAATAGTTCAATTTTGAAGCCAAAAGTACGAATTCTTTAGAAGACAGTTGAATTTTCAACTAAAAATGATGAATTTTCCAATCAAACAGACGAATTTTCAACAAATAAAGATATTTCAGCCAAAATCTTTCTGAATATTTTTTTTAAAATGAATTTCTCAATATAAAAAAATCAGTCAACATTTTCTCAGAATTCTTTTTAAAAATTTGTAATATCTTGAAATAATTATAAATTATATTTGAATTTTTTTTAAACTTCTAAATGTTTTTTTAAATTATTCAAATTTTTCTTAAAATTTACAAACAAATTTTTCAAACTGCCTCAAAATCTTCCAGATATTTTTTCGACATTTTTTAAAACCTTTCAAAATTCATCAAACGCTTCAAAAAACGACAAAGAGTCAAAAATTTTTTGAAATGTTTTCAAAACTTCTAAAACTTTGAAATGCTGGTTGAAATAATTCAAAGTTTGCCAAATTTTTTTTTAAACCTGCAAAATAAAAAAAATGTTTTAAAAGCTTCCAGATTTTTCTTTGATAATTTTGTAAATCTGTTGAAAAGATTTTAAATCGTTTTAAATATTCTTTTAAAATAAAAAATCAGTTAAAATTTTCTCAGAAATCTTTAAAAAAATTTATTATCTTAAAACGTTCCGAAATCCTTAGAAAGATTCAAAATTTTATATCTAAATCTTCAAAAATCTATATTTTGTTTCAAATTTGTTGACATCTTTTCAAATTTTAAATTATGAATTATTTTAAAAATTTGTTCAAAACTTTTAAATACGTTTTTAAATTATTCGAAATTTTCTTAAAGTTGTTGAAAAATCTTTCAAAATTAAAAAAATTGCTTCAAAATAATGTAGATTTTTTTTCGTCATTTTTTAAATACTTTTGAAATTTTCCATGGGAATTTAAAAAAACATATCATTCTTTTGAAACTTTTTAAAATTCGGCAAAAGCTTCTTTTTTTTTGAAATCTTCAAAAATCTAAATTATGTTTAAAATTTTTTGAAATATTTTGAAAACTTTTGAAACTTCGAAATGCTTGTTGAAATAATTCAAAGTTTGCCAACATTCTTTCAAATCCTGCAAAATAAAAAAAAATGTCCTAAAATCTTCCAGATTCTTTTACGGCATATTTTGAAATCTTCAAAACTTAAAATTAATCTTTTAAAATCAAACACAAATAATTTACAATTTTACCAGAAATCTTATTTTCTGTACTGGTAATTTTTTTAACCAAGTTCAATTTTTTCAGTTTGCAACCACGCAGTAGAATTTTCAACAGAGAAAGATTTTTCAGTCAAAAAAGAAAAAAGATTACAACCAAATTGTGAAATATTCAAGCAAAAATTTTTTTTTTTTTCGAAAAAGTTCAATTTTCAACAAAAAAGTTCATTTTGAGCCAAATAGTTCATTATTTAAAACCAAGAGGGGAATTTTTGACAATAGAGTAAAATTTTAACTATGGAAGATTTTTTAGTTAAGAAAGAAAAAAATCTTAACCGAATAGTTTAATTTTCAACCAAAAAAAAAAAAATATTTTTTAATGAAGTAGTTCAAGTTTAAATCAAAAAAATTTTAAACCAAAAAGATGAATTTTTATTGAATCTAAAAAAGATAAATTTTTGATAACAAATAAAATAGATTTTCAGTATAATAAAATTAAAATTTCAACAAAACAGTTGAAATTTAAACCGAATAGTAGAATTTTCTACCAAAATAGATACATTTTTTATCAAAAAAATAAACGGATTTTCAACTAAATAGTTGATTTTTCTACCGAACTATTGAATTTTTAAGCCAAAATATGAATTTTCTACAAAACAGTTTAATTTTCAATACAAAAATATGAATTTTGAACAACATAAATGAATTTTCCACTAAAAAAGATAAATTTTCGACAAAAAATGTGATGGTTAGGTGTTCAGTAAAAAAATTAACAAAAAAGAAAATTTCAACAAAATAGTTCAAATTTCAACCGAACGTAGCTGAATTTTCTACAAAAATAATTACATTCTTAACAAAAAAAAAACGGATATTCAACTAAACAGTTGGATTTGTTAGCAAATTGTTTAAGTTTTAAGCCAAAATAAAATTTTCTACAAAAAAGTTGAATTAAAAGTTAAAATTATATTAAATATTAAATTAAACAAGTTTAAGCCAAAATACGAATTTTCTACAAAAATGTTTAATTTTCAATCCGAAAATACGAATTTTTAACAACGTACATGAATTTTCAGCTAAAAAAGATCAATTTTCGATCAAAAATGGGATAGTTAGATTTTCATTAAAAAAAAAATAATTTAAAAAAATGCCAGCAAAATAGTTAAAATTTCAACCGAATATAGCTGAATTTTCTGCCAAAAGAATGACATTTTTATCGCAAAAAAAAACGGATTTTCAAATAAATAGTTGAATTTTCTACAGAACTATTGAAACTATTGTTAAATTTTCAACCCGAAAATACGAATTTTTAACAACATACATGAATTTTCAACTAAAAAAGATCAATTTTTGATAAAAAATGGAATAGTTAGATTTGCAGTCAAAAATAATTTTCAACGAAACCAAAAAAAAAACTATTTTCAATAAAATAATTGAATTTTCAAATAGATGAATTTCTAATTGAAATAATGAATAAAGGACAAAAAAATTGATTATTTAACAAAGTAGTTCAAGTTTCAACCAAGAATTTTCAAACCAAAAAGACGAATTTTTGACCAAATAGTTGAATTTTCTACCAAACTGTTGATTTTTTAAGCAAAAATACAAGTTTTCTACAAAACAGTTGAATTGTCATCACTAAAATATGAATTTTCAACAAAAAAGTTGATTTTAAACCAAATACTTGAATTTTCCACTCAACCGTTATAAATCTTATATTTAAATTTGAAAATTGCGTGAGATCAAAAGAATTACGCGCGTAGTACGCGTGTTTGTTTTTCGGTATACAACAAAAAACAATAATTATCCAATTGTTAAAAAAGGAAGGAAAAAACACCGAACTCTCTCCAACGATTTGAAATTCCCGCCAAATCATGTCTACCACTTTTTCCTTCCTCTCCCGCCGACAAGAAACAGGTCCACCAATCCTTTTTCTTTATTCCTCAAAATGCACCAATCACACGCGTCCATCGTTGCATGTAAACGATTTTTTAAATCGATTAGCTGGGCACGCGGAGGAACTTCAGTTCGTTCGTTTTCGCCATTTTTAAAGGGCCTTTCAGTCGCTGACAAACTGTGGTTGTGGGAGGTTGGTTTTTGACAGAAATTTTCTTCGAGTTTTCCTTCCCCGCCAATTTGTGTGCCGTCGCATGCGATAAATCCGGGTTTTCGCAATGAGAGCTGAGTAAAGTGACCACTCGACAGGTGAAATATCGTCCGCGGAAAAGTGAATCGCGGTTTGTTGATCGATCGTTAACAGCAGCAAAAGTATGTCTAGTGCGCCGCTGTCTAGCGGGTTGAGTAAGCTCAAAAAGAAACATTTTCGAGTTAAGCACCAAAAAGTTAAGCTTTTCCGAGCAAATGAGCCGCTTCTCAGCGTTTTCATGTGGGGTGTCAACCACACGGTGAGTCCAATTTTTCCATCCTTACCCTTCTTCCAATCGAAATATACAAATTCGATGTACCCCAAATTCCGTTTTCCTCATTTATCCTCTTTTTCGATTACGTGACACAATTTAGAGTTTAAAAAAGTATGGATTCGAGGGATTTACGCTGTTGTGTTCATTTTAGCGTGGAGCAATTATTTACCTCGTATGCTACAATGCAGTGAATAATTAATGTCTATTGGCATTGCGAAGTGTAGAGAATTTCGCTTTCTGATTCTCGTTTGTGTATATTGTGTATATGAATAGAAACTTGAATTGCGTTCATTTCTTTTTTCATTTAAAAGTCACTGCGAGGAATAAGGATGAATTTCTTTTTTGACATTGAAACTTTCAGAATTGAAGGTGGTTAATGTTGTTCAGGAAGTAGTCATTTTTTATTTATTGTTTTATGAAAGTGGATTGTTGATTTGGTATTTTTTTCGTGCTTTTTGACTGTTGAAAATGCGCCGATCTTATTTGATATCTAAATATATTGGGAGGGTTAACAAATGTTGAAAGTTTTTATTATAAAGCAAATTTCTTAATGAGCCTAAAAAAGTGTGATTAGAAAAAGTTATCCAATTCCGAGGAATATAATGTGGAATTTGACAATCTCAAACTGACAGGAACTTAAAAATGGAACAGACTTAGCTGCGCATCGCTATCAAAAAATGCAGTTTTTAATTTAAACAAAAAATAAAATCAGTCTCCAGAGAGATTGAGTTGCTTAATTGGAAGAAAATGAGATTGATCAGAAAAAATTAACCAATTCTAAGTAAATCATTTAAAAATTTGGAGGTTAAAATTTCATGGGGTTTGAAAATCGTTTTTGGATAACAATTAAAAATCTAATTTCCAATCTAAAAAAATGAGTTGAATTATCAACAAAATAATTATATTTTTAACAAAATAGTTGACTGTTTAACCAAACAGTTGAATTCTCAAAAAAAATGTAATGGTTAATATTTCAGCCAAAAAATATGAAATTTCCACCAAAAAGGATGATTTTTGAAAACAAACGAATCTTCAATTAAGAAGATTAATTTTCTACCAAAAAATACGAATTTTTAACGAAATACATGAATTTTCAATGTTCAGTTTAAAAAATTAATTTGAAACAAAAACGAATTTTCAACAAAATAGTTACATTTCAACCAAGCAGATGAATCTTCAATAAAAAAATGCATTTTTAACAAAGTAGTTCAACTTTTAACCAAGTAGTTTAATTTTCAATAACAAAAAATTAATTCTCAACGAAAAATAAAATATTTGCTAATAAATCTAAAAAGGATTTGAATTTTACATAAAAAGCAGTTTTAATTCATCCAAAAGAGACATATTCAATCAAATAGTCGAATTTTTAAACAAAAAAGATTAAACTTCAACCAAAGAAGATTAATTTTCAACCAAATAGTTGCATTTTCAGTTTAAAAAAAGATTTTTTACCAAACAGTTGCATCTACAACCAAATAGTTGAATATTAAAATAGTACGATTTTCAAGTCTAAAATATGAATTGTTTAGAAAACAGTTGAATTTTCAACTAAAAATGATGAATTTTCCAACCAAACAGACCAATTTTCATC
This sequence comes from Andricus curvator, assembly GCA_932195095.1. Taxonomy (NCBI): domain Eukaryota; kingdom Metazoa; phylum Arthropoda; class Insecta; order Hymenoptera; family Cynipidae; genus Andricus; species Andricus curvator. The sequence continues at coordinate 152,330 of CAKNYM010051118.1, read as the reverse complement.
AAATAAAGATTTTTCAGCTAAAATATTTTAAAATCTTTGTAAATGAATTTTCCAATATAAAAAATCAGTCAAAATTTTCCCAGGAATGATTCTCGTTTGTGTATATGAATATAAACTTGAATTGCGTTCATTTCTTTTTTTATTTAAAAGGCACTGCGAGGAATAAGGCTGAATTTCTTTTTTGACATTGAAACTTTCAGAATTGAAGGTGGTTAATGTAGTTAAGGAAGTAGTCATTTTTTTATTCATTGTTTTATGAAAGTGGATTGTTGATCTGGCATTTTTTTTCGTGCTTTTTGACTGTTAAAAGTGCACCGATCTTAATTGATATTTAAATACATTGGGAAGGTTGACAAATGTTGAAATTTTTTATTATAAAGCAAATTTCTTAATTGAGCCCAAAAAAGTGTGATTAGAAAAAGTTATCCAACTTCGCGGAATAGAATGTGGAATTTGACAATTTTAAAGTGACAGCAACTTAAAAACGGAACAGGCTTAGCTGCGGATCGCTATAAAAAATTGGAAGAAAATGAGATTGATCAGAAAAAAATTAACCAATTCTGACTAATCATTCAAAAATTTGGAGGTCGAAATTCCATGGGTTTTGAAAATCGTCTTTGGATAACAATTAAAAATCTAATTTCCAATTTAAAAAAATTTTCTCTCGAGATGTGGGAATACTAAATAAAAAAATAGTAATAGTTGATACTGTATAAAAAAAAAACAACTAATTTTTAACAAAATAGTTCAATTTCCGACCAATGAGTTGAATTATCAACAAAATAATTATATTTTTAACAAAATAGTTGACTGTTTTAAAAAAAATAGTTGAATTTTTAACCTAAAAAATGAAATCTTAAGAAATAAAATGTAAAGGTTGATATTTTAACCAAAAAAAAATGAAATTTCTACCAAAAAAGACGAATATTTAACCAAATATATGAACTATCAAAAAAAAAAGTAGAACTTTGAACTAAAAAAGAACAAATTTGGACAAAAAAAAAAGAAACCGTTAAATTTCAGTAAAAATTTAAATTTAAACAAAGAAGATTCAACAAAATAGTTTAATTTTCCACCAACGAGAAAAATTCTCCAACCAAAAAGACGAATTTTAAGCAAATAAAGATTTTTCAGTCAAGAAAAAATAGTTCATCTAAATTGTTGAACTTTCAGGCCAAAAGACGAATTTTCGGTAAAACAGATTAATTTTCAACTCGAAAATATGAACTAAACAGGCGAATTTTCAACAAATAAAGACTTCTCAGACAAGAAAAAAAAATGTATACAAATTTTTTGAACTTTCAAGACAGATTTTCTGTACAATAGTTGGATTTTTAACCAAAAAAAGAGGAAGTGTTACACTAGGAAATTAGTTTTCTACATAAAGTTACATTTTCAGTTAAAAAAATTAATTTTGAACAGAAAACGAATTTTCAACAAAATAGTTACATTTCAACCAAACAGATGAATCATCAATAAAAAAATAAATCTTTAACAAAATTCTACTTTTAACCAAGTAGTTTAATTTTCAATAACAAAAAATTAATTCTCAACGAAAAATAAAATATTTGCCAATAAATCTAAAAAGGATTTGAATTTTAAATAAAAAACAGTTCAATTCATCCAAAAGAGACATATTCAACAAAATAGTTGAAGTTTTGAACAATTATTAGTTGAATTTTTAAGCTGAAAATTTGTATTTTCCAACAAAACAGGCGAATTTTCAACAAATAAAGACTTCTCAGACAAGAAAAAAAATGTATACAAATTTTTTGAACTTTCAAGACAGATTTTCTGTACAATAGTTGGATTTTTAACCAAAAAAGAGGAAGTGTTACACTAGGAAATTAGTTTTCTACATAAAGTTACATTTTCAGTTAAAAAGTTAATTTTAAACAAAAAACTAATTTTCAACAAAATAGTTAGATTTCAACCAAGCAGATGAATATTTAATAAAAAAATTAATTTTTAACAAAGTAGTTGAACTTTTGACCAAGTAGTTTAATTTTCAACAGAAAATTAATTCTCAACGAAAAAGAAAATATTTGATAATAAATCTAAAAAGGATTTGAATTTTAAATAAAAAACAGTTGAATTCATCTAAAAGAGACATATTCAACAAGATAGTTGAACTTTTGACCAATTATTAGTTGAATTTGTAACCTGCAAATTTTAATTTTCAATCAATTAGTCGAATTTTTAAACAAAAAAGATTAAACTTCAACCAAAGAATATTAATTTTCAACCAAACAGTTGCATCTACAACCAAATAGTTGAATTTTAAAATAGTACAATTTTCGAGCCTAAAATACGAATTTTTCAGAAAACAGTTGAATTTTCAACTAAAAATGATGAATTTTTCAGCTAAAATATTTTTATGTTTTCTTTTTAAATGAATTTTCCAATATAAAAATCAGTCAAAATTTTTCCAGGAATGATTCTCGTTTGTGTATATTGTGTATATAAATAGAAACATGAATTGCGTTAATTTATTTTTTCTTTTAAAAATCACTGCGAGGAATAAGGATGAATTTCTTTTTTGACATTGAAACTTTCAGAATTGAAGGTGGTTAATGTAGTTAAGGAAGTAGTCATTTTTTTATTCATTGTTTTATGAAAGTGGATTGTTGTCTTGGCATTTTTTTCGTGCGTTTTTAATTGTTAAAAATGCACCGATCTTAATTGATATCTAAATATATTGGGAAGGTTGACAAATGTTGAAAGTTTTTATTGTAAAGGAAATTTCTGAATTGAGCCTAAAAAAGTTTGATTAGAAAAAGTTATCCAATTTCGCGGAATAGAATGTGGAATTTGACAATCTCAAAGCGACAGGAACTTAAAAATGGAACAGGCTTGGTTGCGGTTCGCTATAAAAAAAATGCAGGTTTTAATTTAAACAAAAAATAAAAACAGTCTCCCGAGAGATTGAGTTGCTTAATTGGAAGAAAATAAATGAGATTAATCAGAAAAAATTAACCAGTTCTGAGTAAATAATTTAAAAATTTGGAGATTAAAATTTCATGGGTTTTGAAAATCGTCTTTGGATAACAATTAAAAATCTAATTTCCAATTTTTAAAAACTTACTCCCGAGATATTGGAATATTAAATTAAAAAAATAGTAATAGTTGATACTTCATCACAAAAGAAACAACTCATTTCCATCAAAATAGTTCAATTTCCGACCAATGAGTTGAATTATCAACAAAATAGTTGACTGTTCAAACAAATAGTTGAATTTTTAACCTAAAAAATTAATTCTTGAAAGAAAATGTAATGGTTGATATTTCAACCCAAAAAATATGAACTTTCTACCAAAAAGGATGAATTTTGAAAACGAACACATGGATTTCTAAACGAGAAGATTAATTGTCTACCAAAAAAGACGAATTTTTAATCAAAGATATGAATTATCAAAAAAATAGTAGAAACTTGACCTAAAAAAGACAACTTTTTGAAAAAATAGGAACAGTTAAATTTCAGTAAAACTTTCAATTTAAACAAAAAAGATTAAACAAAATAGTTTAATTTTCCATCAACGAGAGAAATTTTCCAACCAAAAAGACGAATTTTAAAGAAATAAAGATTTTTCAGTCAAAAAAAAAAAAGTTCATCTAAATTGTGGAACTTTCAGGCCAGAAGACGAATTTTCGGTAAAACGGATTAATTTTTAACCCGAAAATATGAATTTTCAAGAAAAAAAGTTAACTTTCCAACTAAACAGACGAATTTTCAACAAATAAAGATTTCTCAGACAAGAAAAAAAATGTATACAAATTTTTTAACTTTCAAGACAGATTTTCTGTACAATAGTTGAATTTTTAACCAAAAAAAGAGGAAGTGTCAAACTAGAAATTATTTTTCTGCATAAAGTTACATTTTCAGATAAAAAATTTAATTTGAAACATAAAACGAATTTTCAACAAAATAGTTAGATTCCAACCAAACAGATGAATATTTAATGGAAAAGTTAATTTTTAACAAAGTAGTTGAACTTTTGACCAAGTAGTTTAATTTTCAACAGAAAATTAATTCTCAACGAAAAAGAAAATATTTGATAATAAATCTAAAAAGGATTTGAATTTTAAATAAAAAACAGTTGAATTCATCCAAAAGAGACATATTCAACAAAATAGTTTAACTTTTGACCAATTATTACTTGAAGTTTCAACCTGCGAATTTGAATTTTCAATAAAATAGTCGAATTTTTAAACAAAAAAGATTAAATTTCAACCAAAGAAGATTAATTTTCAACCAAATAGTTGCATTTTCAATTTAAAAAAAGCTAGTAACAAAATAGTTGAATTTTAAAATAGTACGATTTTCAAGTCTAAAATATGAATTTTTTAGAAAACAGTTGAATTTTCAACTAAAAATGATGAATTTTCCAACCAAACAGACGAATTTTCATCAAATAAAGATTTTTCAGCTAAAATATTTTAAAATCTTTTTAAATGAATTTTCCAATATAAAAAATCATTCAAAATTTTCCCAGGAATGATTCTCGTTTGTGTATATTGTGTATATGAATAGAAGAAACTTGAATTGCGTTCATTTCTTTTTTCATTTAAAAGTCACTGCGAGGAATAAGGATGAATTTCTTTTTTGACGTTGAAACTTTCAGAATTGAATGTGGTTAATGTTGTTAAGGAAGTATTCATTTTTCTGTTTATTTTTTTATGAAGTGGATTGTTCACTTGGCATTTTTTCGTGCTTTTTGACTGTTAAAAATGCACGGATTTTTGTTGATATCTAAATATATTGGGAAGGTTTCCAAATGTTGAAAGTTTTTATTATAAAGCAAATTTCCTAAATTGAAGTTGTACTTTCTTCAAGAAAAGCAATTATTCTTAATCCAAGGAATGCAGTACAGAGGTAGATAACCAACCAAAATCGGAATTTTTCAGGAGAACGAATAAACATTCTCTAAAATCGAAATCACTATTTAAAGGCAAAACAAAAGTCCACTCCTGACCTGAAATGTTTCTGAATTAAGCCGAAAGAAGTGTGATTGGAAAAAGTTATCCAATTCCGAGGAATAGTATGTGGAATTTTAAAAATCTCAAAGTGACATGAACTTAGAAAATTTAGAGGTTGAAATTAAATGGGTTTTGAAGATCATTTTTAGATAAGAATTAAAAATGTAATATCCAATTTTTTAAAACTCACCTCCGAGATATGGGAATGCTAAATAAAAAAATAGTAATAGTTGATACTTCATCCAAACAAAAACGAATTTTCAAGAAAATAGTTCAATTTCCAACCAAAGAGTTGAATTATCAAAAAATAATTACATTTTTAACAAAATAGTTGACTGTTCAACCAAATAGTTGAATTTTTAACATACAAAAGTGAATTCTCAAAAAAATGTAATGGTTGATATTTCAAAGAAAATAGATGAAATTTTTACCAAAAAGGATGCATTTTGAAAACGAACACGATTTTTCAAACAAGAAGATTAATTTTTTACCAAAAAGACAATTTTTAAACAAAATACACGAATTTTCAGACATAGTTGAACTTTGAACTAAAAAAGACAAATTTTTGACAAAAAAAAATTCAACAAAAATGGTCAATTTTCCACCAAAGAGTAGAATTTTCAAACCAAAAAGTCGAATTTTCAACAAATGAAGATTTTTCAGTGATGAAAAAAAATCCATCTAAATTGTTGAACTTCCAAGCCAAAAGACGAATTTTCCGTAAAACAGATTAATTTTCAACCCGAAAATATGAATTTCAACAAAAATGTTAATTTTCAACCTAACAGTTGCATTTTTAACCAAAAGAAACAAGAAATTTCAAAACAGATTATTTTCCTACCAAAAAGAAAACGAATTTGTAACCGACAATGATCAATTTTCAACCAAAAATGGAAAAGTTAAATTTTGAGTTAAAAAATTTAATTTAGGAAAAAAAAATATTTTTCAACAATACAGGTAAATTTTCAACGAAATTGATGAACCTTCAACCAAACAAAAAAAATTCACAAAGTATGTCATTCAACTTTTACTCCAGTAGTTTAATTTTTAATTAAAATGATTCTTCAACTCGAATAGTTAAATATGCAGTTAAAAACATTAATTTTAAAATTTAAAGAATAACGAATTTTCAACCAAATTGATTTGTAAATGTAGCTTTATATTACTGTATTTAAATATTTTGTTGAAAATTCGGTGTTTGTAGTTTGAAATTAATTTTTTTAACTGAATATTTAACTATTCTATTTTTGATTGAAAATTGATCGTTTTTAGTTGAAAATTCAAGTATCTAGTTTAAAACTAATGTATTTTGTTGCAAATTCGTTCTTTTTGGTAGAAAGAAAAATATTCTTGATTAAAAATTCAACAGTTTATTTGCAATTTTTTTTGCCGTCTTTTTTGTATTGAATTCAACTGTTTCTAATTAAAAATGTTAATCATTTTTGATTGAAAAATGAGCTATTTTGTTTAAAATTCGTTTTTTTCTTTGGCTAAAATGAATTTGCTTTTACTGAAAACTTAACTATTTAATTTTTGGTTGAAAAATCATATTTTTTAGGTGAAAATTCGTCTTTTTTAGTAGAAATTAATCTTTTTCATAACAAATTTAATTATTCTAGTTAAAGTTTCACCATTTCAGTTGAAAATTCATCTTTTTGGTTAAAAATTCAACTATTCCAGTTGAAGGTTCATTAATTTAGTTAAAAATTCATCAGTTTAGTTGAAAATTCATTTTTAAACTAAAAATTGAACTGTTTTATTTTCGATTAAAAAGGTATGTATTTTAGTTCAATATTCATCTTTTTACTTGAAAACTCATATTTTTGCTTGAAAATTCATCTATTCCAATTGAAGATTCATCATTTTAGTTAAACATTCATCACTATTGGTTAAAAACTTGTTGTTTTTTGTAGCAAATTAATTTCTTTAACTGAAAATTTAACTGTTCCATTTTTGGTTCAAAACTGATATTTTTTATTTTAAAATTTAACTGTTTGGTTAAAAATTGATGCTTTTTATTTGAAAATTTAACTATTTGATTAAGAATTCATGAATTTTGTTATAAGATGACTTTTTGGGTAGAAAATTAATCTTTTTGGTTGGGAATTCAACAGTTTGGTTAAAAATTCATCTATCTTGTTGAAAGTGCAATATTTTTACTTGAAAGTTAGGAATTTGAAGCGGTTTAGATTAAATTTAATATAGTGACCACATTTGTGTTACCATAATATGCACTGGATTTTAATTATAAGAAGATAAAATAAAGATTAAATTGAAGTTAATTTTAAACAGTTTTTAACAGTTTTAACTAAAAATATAATTTTCAGGAGTAAGAAACTGAAAAAAAAGAAATAGAAATAGAAATTCAAGGCAAATAAATTACTAAGAAGAATGTTATATCATAATAGGTCTATAAAATGAAGAAAAATATATATTTTTTATAAATAAACGATAATAATTTGAAAAAATATAGTTTTTTTGTGGAAAATGAAGATTTAAGATTTTAGGTTGGAATTTGGTTGGTACTTTTGCGATAAAAAAATCCTGCGAATAGTATTATTTAAGGGTGTTTTCTTTGAAAACGAAGTATTTTATTATTTTAGTTCATTTAAAAACTTTTAAGAAGAGGAATATGGTCAGGAACAGGTTACCAAGCAGAAAAAAGAAATAAAAATGTGTGTGAAGACAATCTTTTATTAGAAATTTTATATAAAAAATGTAGTAATGAGCAGTAATGAGTCTTATTGACTTATATGATAGAAGAGAATCTAATTTTATAGCTCTTTCCCGTTCATTCCGATAATTAAACAATTAAAATAATATTTGATCACTATATTAAGAATGAGATTTCGATCAAATCCAATTTGATATAACATGTATTTGATTTTTTAGGAAGTTTTTATGCAAAAACCCCATTTTCGGTAAAAATGTTAGTTTTCTAGTTCTGTACTGCAACCCTTCAATTGTAATCATTCAAAATTGAAGTACCGAATTTTACAATCGTTTTATATTAAGAAAAATAAAAACATTATAGCAATTTTTTTTAAAGTTAATAATAGGATAGTCTGAGAAGAGTCTGCAAATTCCGAACAATTATTATTTTTAAAATCCCTTTGTCATTGTCATAATTTCAAATTTAGAACCTTTGTTATGCAGCTAATTCCCACACGGAATTATTACATCTGTATGCAATGTACGTAGCACACGTGCATGATCTCATTTCATATGGTAATTTCCATAATTACACATGAACGTGATACATTCGTGCATGTTGATACTGAATGGAAATTACGTTATCAATGATCACATCTTCAGTCTGCACATATCCTTATAGATACTGAAAATGTAATATCCAAAAATAAATATTCATTGATATTCAATAAACAGTATACATTATTCATTGATACTGGCCATAATCAACTGTTTGCGACTTATTCAAAATCTGATAACTCCATTCAAAGAAATAAAAATTGCAACAACCATTTATTCTTTAAAGAACAAAAAAAAAAAGAAAATTATTTTATGAATTTTATTTTTTGCAGATAAATGAGCTCAGTCATGTCAACATACCGGTGATGCTCTTACCAGATGACTTCAGAGCATACAGCAAATTAAAAGTTGATAACCATCTATTTAACAAGTGAGTCCGTATCTCATTTACAAAATACTCTGCTCCTACTAAAAATTGATTTATTGTTCTGTTATTTTTTCTTTTTTTTCCTTGAAACGAATGACTGGACGGAAACCAACGACGAAGATACAAATACTAGACGACAAATTCTCGAGATAATTCTTATTTTAGAACAGTTTTGTGAATGGAAAAATGGTATTTAAATTGCAAAGTATAGATCTAGATTTGTATTGTTTTCCGAAAAAAGTGAATATCGGAAATCATCGATGCTAGATCAAAGCAATCGAGCATTGTAGTCTATTCTAAATATATCGAGATTGGTTGGTTGGTCACTGCTTTTAATAATAGAATCAATGAAAGACTGCTGGCGTCTGTTTGTAGACTTAAGTTAAGGAAAACAAAAAATTTGTTTCCATTTTGATTTTTACAAATATGTTTAAATGCAGGGATCACAGTCTCTCCTATTCCCCTTCCAGGGTCTCTACTCCCCTGGAAAACCTGGAATTGACAGGGAATTTTTCCGAGCGTGCTATTTTTTTAAATTTTACTATAAAATTAAATAACGATGTTTTTTTATTTGTAAAAGTAACTTTTAAAGTACTGGGTTTATACTGATTTAAATTAAACTTCTTTTTATCATTTTCACCTCATCTCAGGGAAATAAATTCTATTCAAAGTATTCATTGTCAAATATGCAGTGAATTTTAAGTACGATGAGGATAGAATAAAAATTTGTTTTATTTCTTATTCAAATTCATGGACCTAATTATGTTTTATTGTTATTCATTTATTTAATCATTTGATGGTAAGAATTTTAATATGTAGGAATATCCTGTAATAATTTTTCTACCAACAAAGACGATTTTTTAACAAAACAGTTGAATTTTTTAGCAAACTGTTAAAATTTCAAGCCAAAAAGACGAATTAAAAAAAAAAGCAGTTGAACTTTTAACCCGAAAATATGAATTTTCAAAGAATAAGTTAATTTTCATCAAAACAGTAGAATTTTCTACGGAAATAGTTACATTTTTTACACAAAAAGATTAATCCTCAATGAAAACAGATTAATTTTCAACCAAACAGTTGCATTTTTAACTAAAAGTTTTAATTTTCTACCAAGAGAGATGAATTTTTAACCAAAATATACGAATTTTCTTTAAAACAGTTGAGTTTTCTACCCGAAAATATGAATTTTCAAAGAAAAAGTTAATTTTCATCAAAATAGTGTGTTAATTTACAATAAAATAGTTGAATCCTCAACCAAAAGGGATTAATTTTCAACCAAACAGATGAATTTTATACCAAACTGTTAAAATTTTAAGCCAAAAGAACGAATTTTCAACACAAAAAAGTTCATTTACAACCCAAAAAGTATGAATTTTCAACAAAAAAGTTCATTTGCAACCAATTTATTTTTGCAAATAGTTACATTTTCTACCAAACTGTTAAAATTTCAAGCCCGAAAGACGAATATATTCTACGAAACAGTTGAATTTTCATCACGAATGTATAATAGACATATAACAGATGATTTTTTTTACAAAATAGTTTTGAGTCTTCATTTTTAAACCAAAAAGACGAATTTTCAACAAAAAAAGAATAATTTTCTACCAAACAATTGCATTTTTAATCAAAACATATTAAATTTCTACCAAAACAGACGAATTTTTAACCCAAAAAGACGAATTTTGTGCAAAACCGTTGAATTTTCTGCCAAAATATTAAAGTTTCAAGCAAAAAAAAGGAATATATTCTACAAAACAGTTGAATTTTCAACCCAAATATATGAATTTTCAACAACAAAGTTAAAAATAATTCAATCCACAACCAAAACAGATTAATTTTCTACCAAACAATTGCATTTTTAACCAATAAAGATGAAATGTCTACCAAAAGATATGAATTTTCATACAAAAAAAAAACGGATTTTCAACAAAAGACTTCATTTGTACCAAATAGTTGAATTTTCTACCTAATTGTTGAATTTTCAAGCTAAAAATATTTATTTTCTACAAAACAGTTGAATTATCAACCCAAAAATATGAATTTTTAACCAAAAAAGTTCATTTACAACCAAATTGTTCAATTTTCTACCAAACTGTAAAAATTTCAAGCCAAAAAAACGAATATATTCTACAAAACAGTTGAATTTTCAACACTAATATATGAATTTTCAACCAAATGAATCAATTTTCTACAGAATTGTTGATTCCTCAACCATTTTTAAACCAAAAAGTCAAATTCTCAACAAAAATGTTAATTTTCAACCAAATAGTTGAATTTCCTACCAAACTATTGAAATTTCAAGCGAAAATACGAATTTCTTAAGAAAAATTTCTGGAAAAAAAACCTGGAAAATCTAGAAATGCCTAGAAAAAACCTGGAATTGTCAGGGAATTTTTATATATCTGGAAAAACCTGGAAGTATCAGGGAATTTTTTTTTACGGTCAGGGAATTTTTTCGAGAGCGTGCTTAAATTTTGTTTAAATTGTAATATAACATTGAATAACATTGTTTTTAAATTTGTAAAAGTATCTTTATATTACTGGAGTTCACTATTTTGTTGAAAATTCTTTTTTTTCGATTGGAAATTAATTTTTTTACCAGAAAGTTCAACTCTTGTTGACAATTCTTTTTTTTAATGAAAATTTAACTACTGGGTTGAAGGTTAAACTCGTTTGTTAAAAAGTAATTATTTTGGTTAAAGATTCATCATTTTAAATTAAAATTCATCTCTTTGTTTAAAAATTCAACTACTTTGTTGAAAACTCGTTTATTTTTTCATGAAAATTAGTTGTTTTTTTTTTAACTGAAAATTTAACTATTACAAGTGAAGCTTTATTGTTTTATTGAAAATTAGTGTTTTGTTTTGGTTGAAAATTAGTGTTTTGTTTTGGTTGAAAATTAATTTTTTTAGCTGAAAATTTAACTGTTCCAGATGAATATTCCATAATTTTAGTTGCAAATTCATCTCTTTACTTGAACATTATTTTTTTTTACTGAAAATTTACCTATTTAATTTTTGGTTGAAAATTAATCTTTTTTAGTTGAAAATTCATCTCTTTCCTTGAAATTAAATTTTTTAACTGAAAATTTAACTAATCCAGTTGAATATTGCATAATTTTAGTTGAAAATTCGTCTCTTTAATTTATTTTTTTTTTTTTTTAATTGAAAATTCATGTGCTTTGTTGAAAATTCGTTTGTTTTGTTAGAAAATTAATCTTCTGTATTGAAAATTCATCTTTTGGTTTTAAAATTCAATTATTCTATTAGAAGATCCAGAATTTCAGTTGATAATTCAACACATTGTTGGCAAATTTATCTATTCCTTTTTAGGTTGAAAATTCGTTTTTTTTCTTGTTTTGAAAATTCGTTTTTTTTTTTTGTTGAAAATTAATTTTTTTAACTAAAAATTTAACTATTACATTATTGGTTGAAATATTATATTTTTTTAATTGAAAATTTGTCTTTTTTTAGAAAATTAATCTTCTTGGCTGCAAATTAATATTTTTAACTGAAAATTTACATAATCCAGTTGAATATTGCATAATTTTTTTTGAAAATTCGTCTGTTTTGTTAGAAAATTAATCTTCTTTGTTGAAAATTCATCATTTTAGTTCAAAATTGAAACATTCCAGTAGAAAATTTATCTTATTTAGTTAAAAATTTATGTATGTTGCTGAAAAGTTGTGTTTTTTGGTAGAAAATAAATCTTCTTGGCTGCAAATAATTTTTTAACTGAAAATTTACTTAATCCGCTTGAATATTCCATAATTTTAGTTGAAAATGCGTTATGCTTGGTTGAAAATTTATCTTTTTTACTTGAAAATTCATGTATTTTGGTGAAAATTCATCTTTTTTGGTCGAAAATTAATCTTCTTTGTTGAAAATTTATCTTTTTAGTTTAAAATCAACTATTCACTATACATTTTGTTGGGAAATTTAACTATTTATTTGAAAATTAATCTTTTTGTTTTAAAAATCAACTATTTTAGTAGAAGAGCCATAATTTCAGTTGATAATTCAACACTTTGTTGGAAAATGTAACTATTTTTTTGAAATTTGTTTTCATTTTGGTTAAAAATTACTTTTCTTAGAAATGAAAATTTAACCATTTCTTCTCAGGTTAAAAATTAGTTTTTTTTTTTTTTTTTTGAAAATTAGTTTTTTTTTGTTAAAAATTAATTTTTTCAACTAAAAATTTAACTATTCCATTATTGGTTGAAAGAATGTCGTTTTTTATTGAAAATTCGTCTTTTCTGTAGAAAATTAATCTTTTTAACTGAAGATTTACATAATCCAGTTGAATATTCCATAATTTTGGTTGAAAATTCGTCTCTCTTGTTGGAAATAATTTTTTTTCACTGAAAATTAAACTATTCAGTGTTTGGTTGAACATTGATCTTTTTTACTTGAAAATTCATGTATTTTGTTGAAAATTCGTCTGTTTTGATGGAAAATTAATGTTCTTTGTTGAAAATTCATCTTTTTGGTTTAAAATTAAACTATTCCAGTAGAAAATTTATCTTATTTAGTTAGAAATTCATGTATTTTGCTGAAAATTTATCTTTTTTGATAGAAAATAAATCTTTTGGCTGCAAATAATTTTTTTAAACTAAAAACTTACTTAATCCAGTTGAATATTCCATAATTTTAGTTGAAAATTCGTTTCGGTTGTTGAAATATTTTCTTATACTAAAAATTGAATTGTATTTTGGTGAAAATTCGTCTTTTTTGGTCGAAAATTAATCTTCTTTATTGAAAATTCATCTTTTTAGTGTAAAATGAACTGTTGACTATACACTTTGTCGGAAAATTGAACTATTTTGTTGAAAAATCGTTCTTTTTGTGTGTAAAATTAATTTTCGTTCAACTGAAAATGCAACTATTTAATTTTTGTTTAGTTCAACTAGTTTATTGAAAATTGATTGATTCTTAGTTGAAAATTCATGTATTTGTTTGAAAATTCGTCTTTTTGGTAGAAAATTGATCTTTTTGGTCTCCTTTTACGCAGTGATCCCTGAAATATGTTTAAACGTTTTTAATGCTTCATTTGAAAATATCTTACGTAATCCTGGAAACGTTTCTACTGTTATGTAAAATTACTTCCTGCAATTAAAACAATTATTAACATATTTCAATTATCTTTTTACAGAGAAAATATGCCCTCACATTTTAAAATAAAGGAATACTGTCCACTGGTGTTTCGAAATTTGCGTGAGAGGTTCGGCATCGATGATTTGGATTACAAAGAATCAATGACAAGGTAAAATTGATATTTAAAAGCTTTTTCTCTTGTGATTTCAATTTGACCAAAGAATATTTTTCCTATCCTGTGGTCAATGAATAGTTTAATTTGGTTTATTCTCTATTTGTATATATTTTAAGAATGAAAATTAATTATTGGTGTGAAATTATTTCTATCTCTTCATCTCAAATCTGTACAACTCTATTGCATGATTTTTCCAGTGTTCGGCACGTTATCACTCGAAAGTAACGCGATTAATTTAAGAAATTAAGAAGAGGATTGCGGAACTTTTCAGTTTATATATTGAATTCCTAGGTAAATTAAATAAATGCAAATAGATTCGACTGTCATTAAACTTTTCGAGTAGCGCGTGATTTCCGAACACTGGATTTCTGATAATTTAAAGTAGATTAAATGTAGTTTTCCAGTGTTTATTTATGCTAGTACAAACGATACCAGGGTGTCTACCTGACCGGAAAACCCGGAAAATGACCGGGAATGTGATTTAGTGACCTGAATGTGCTCTCGAATGTACCAATATGCAAATAAAAAGTGGCTTCATATATTTTATTACTATAATTCTGAGGGGCGATGTCCATTTTTGATCGCCGGCGGTTCTTTGTACTAATCAGAAATAAAATAAGAAAAATATTTTTAAAATTTTTCAATTAGTATTTTAGAAATATTATATTCCAAATCTACATTTTTTTGTAATTCCAACGATGTTACTTGCATTAAGAAGTTGAAAATTAGAATAAGTGTGATAAGATTGCCATATTTGAAATATGAAATATTCTGGAACATTTTAAAATAAAAAATAATTAAATTTTTCATTGCCTAGTTCTAAAATCTTCTCATTTTTAAGGCTTTAATTTGAGAAATTATTGTTTAAATCATATCTATTAAATTCAAAACACCAATTCTTGGTGACTAAATTTTTTTTTCAGTTTTAAATGAAGTTCGGGTTTGTTTAATTTTTAACATTCCCTAGTAAAATTAAAAAAAAAAAGTTATACTTACAAGTTCAGGACTCGGACTCACTTCAGAGATCGAAAATAGTGTTTATAGTGTCATACATTTTGAAAAATAGTGGCAATATAATGTTGTTTGGTTTTATAAAATATTTTATTATGTTATTTCTACGCCAAATTTATAGATTTGCGATTTTTATATTTTGTTATCATTTGAGTCCGAGCCCTGAAAGTTTCAAGTTTCGGAATTTTCAGATACAGTGTATTAACATAAACTAAAATCTGCGTCACCTAGCGATAATTGCTATCTAAGTAGAAGCTGTCGATTTATTGCTCTATGCCAGTTTAAAATTTCTGATAATAGGGGCATTATAATTCTTTATATTATATTATAATTCTTATTTTCAACTTATCACGACAAATAACATATCGTACTTATTCTAATTTTCAACTTGTTAAGGAAAGTAACATATTGTTTAAATCGCTAGGAAACTTAGATTTCGAATATATTTCTAAATTACTAATTGAAAAAGTAAAATTGTTTGATGTTTTTTATTTTATTCCTCAGCTACCTGGTGGAAAGTTCGGTAAAGTAAACTTGGAATATTAAATTTTCCAAAAGAATTACAATTCTTACTTGGAATAGTGAATTTTATAAAAGGATTATAATTCTGATTTGGGGCAGGGGATTTCGTAAGAAATTATAATTTAGACTTTAAGACAGGAATTTTTCTAAAAGATATATAGTTATGAGTTGGGAGAGGGAATAAAAGAAAGAAATATAAAAAAAATGCAAGTAAAGAATTACAATCCTGACTTGGAACAGGGAATTTTCGAAGAGATTTATAATTCTAAGTTGCGACAGGGAATTTCAGTAACAGGGCTCGGATCGTGCGATTTTTTCGAATTTTTTTACTTTTTTGAAAAAAAAAATTTCCGATTTTCTTAGAAGTTCGCTATACTTAGTTTCGATTTTAATCACAGTGAAACTTTTAAAATTGAACCTCAAAACTGGAAAGATTTCTACGATTTTAATTGATAACAATAAAAAGTGAATAATTTCTCATTAAAGCTTTATGCTTAGAAAATGTTTAATTACGAGCGTTTGAAATTGAAAAATATCTAATTTCGTGAATCCGTATTCAATTTTTAAAGTTGGAAATGTTTTAAATCGATTAATTTACAAATTCAATTTTAGTCTTAATACTCTGTCCCCTATCCCCTTTTTTTAAATTAGTCTTTTTCCCGTTTTCAAGAAACTTTCCCCTTTTCTCGTTTTTTCGTTTGAATTCGAACTAAATTAATAGAACCCAATAAGAAAATCCAACTATTTTTGGTTGAAAATTGAATTATTTTGTTGAAAATTCATCTTTTTTGGTCAACAATTTAACTGTTTTGCAGAACATTCATCCTTTTCGATAGAAAATTCATCCTTTTGGATTGAAAATTCCTCTTTCATGGTAGAAAAGTCATCTTTGTCGGTTGAAACTTCATCTTTCTTGGTTGAAAATTAACTTTTTTGTTGAAAGTTTAACTGTCTTCTAAAAAAATCGCCTTTTCGTATGAAAACTTAACCATTTGGTTAAAAATTCATGTGTTTTGTTGAGAATTAATCTTTCTTGGTTGAAAACGATCTATTTGTTGAAAATTCAAGTTTTCAGGCTGATAATTCAACTGTATTCTACAAAAATCGTTTTTTTTTGCTTGAAAATTAATTTTTTTTGATTAATTTCACTATTTCGTTGAAAATTCATCCTTTTTTTTAATATCAGCTTTATTGTGGAAAATTCAACTTTTTAGGTAGATAATTCATCTGTTTTTTTTTAATTCGTCTTTTCGACTTGAAAATTCAACTGTTCGGTTGAAGAAATTGAATTTCCTTTGATCTTGTTTGTTTGAAAATTCACCTTTGTAGATTGAAAATTCAACTATTTGGTTAAAACTTCAATTACTTCGTTAAAAAATCCTCTCTTTTACTTAAAAGTTCTCAACTATGTGGTGTTAAATGCAACTGTTTGGTTGAATTTTTTTTTCAATTCAACTATTTGATTGAAAATTAATCTTTTGAGTTTAAAAGTGATCTGTTTTCTAAAACATTCGATTGTTTAAGTTGAAAACTCAACTTTTTTGTTACAAATTCGTCTCTTTTGGTTGAAAATTTAACCTCTTTGTTGAAAATGCAATATTTTTCGACTTGAAATCTTAAGAATTTAAAGCGATTCATATTCAATATTCAATTTTTTTTATTCAAGCCCTGAGTAAAGAAATATAATGTTTAGTTTAGGACAGAGTATTTCCGTGAAAAATATTAATTTTTACTTTGGGAAAGGGAAATACATCTCTTTGGTTGAACATTCATTTGTTTAACTGAAAATTTAACTATTCAATTTTTGGTGAAAACTTATCTTTTATAGTTGAAAATTCGTCTTTTGGTAGAAATTAATCTTCTCGGTTGAAGGTTAATATTTCTGGTTGGAAATTCAATTATTCTAGTTAAAGATTCATCATTTCATTTGAAAATGAATCACTTTTTATGAAATGTAACTATTTTTGTTTGAAAATTAGTTTCTTATGTTTGAAAATGATTATTTTCGTAACTGAAAATGTAACCAACTGTTCAAATTGAATACTCCATCATTTTGTTTGAAAATTCTTTTTTTTTTGGTTGAATGTTAATTTTGTTTACTGGAAATTAAACTATTCAATTTTTGGTTGACAATTCATCTTTTTCAGTTGAAAATTCATGTATTTTGCTAAAAATTCGTCTTCTTTGGTAGAAATTAATCTTCTTGGTTGAAAATTGATCTTTTGGGTTAAAACTTCAACTATTCCAGGGAAAGATTCATCATCTTAGTTAAAAATTCATCTCTTTGGTTGAACATTAATTTTTTTTAACGATTAAATTTTTGGTTGACAATTTATCTTTTTTAGTTGACAATTCATGTCTTTTTTTTGAAAATTCGTTTTTTTTTGTGTGGAAATTAATCTTCTTGGCTGAATATTAATCTTTTTGTTTGAAAATGCAGTTAATATAGTTAAAGATTCATTATTTTAGTTGAAAATTCATATTTTTGGTTTAAAATTAAACTATTCCACTTGAAGATTCATCACTTTTTTTTTGAAAATGTAACTATTTTTTTGAAAATTATTATTTGTGGTGAAAAATTGTCTTCTTTAGTTCGAAATTCATCTTTTTTGGTATAGACTAATCTTTTTCGTTGAAAATTAATGTTTTTGGTTGAAAATTTAATTTTCCAGTTGATTATTCATCTTTTTATTTGAAAACTCATCATTTTGTTTGAAAATGTAACTCTTTTTTTAAATAGTTTTTTATGGTTGAAAATTATTATTTTTAAACTGAATATTAAACGATTCCATTTTTGTTTGAAAATTGATCTTTTTTAGTTCAAAATTCAACTATTTGGTTAAAAATTGGTCTATTCGTTCAAAAATCAACTATTTCGTTGAAAATTCAACTGTTTCGTTAAAAATGCATGTATATTGTTGAAAAATCATCTTTTTTTTGTAAAAATGTAATATTTTTCTTTGATAATTCATCTTTTTGGCTACAAATTTAAGTATTCCAAATAAATGTTCGTCATTTTAGTTAAAAATTCATCAGTTTGGTTGAAAATTACTTTTTTAACTGAAAATTTAACTTTTCCATTTTTGGTTGAAAATTCATCTTTTTTAGTTGAAAATTCAACAATTTGGTTGAGAATTTATGTATTTTGTTGAAAAATCGTATTTTCAGTAGAAAATTAATCTTTTTGTTTTAGCATTTAACTATTTGGTGAAAACTGCATCTATCTTGTTGAAAATGCAATATTTTTTTACTTGAAAAGTTAGGAATTTGAAGCGGTTTAAATTGAATTTAATAAAATGCCCGCATTAATTTTACCTAAAAATGCACTGAATTTGAAGTATAAGAAGATAAACTGACAATTTCCTTGAATTATTATTCAAATTCATGGACTTTTGAGACAATTTGAAAACATTATTAATGATGTTTTTAGTATTATTTAATCAATCGATGGTGTTAATATGTTTAAGTATATCTTGTAATAAAATTTGTCAAAACTTTCTAAATTAAACATATTAATTAAATCCACAGAAACTGAAAAAAATAGGATTTATAATAAATTTGCGAAACTGTATACATAGTCCGAGTCGATTATTTTAAAAAATGCGAAATATTTGAATAGCTCCGTAACAATTGGCCAGGAGAAGACCGGGACTTTAAAATCATGGTTTGGGTAGACATCCTGGATACAAAATAGAAAAAAATGTTGCTGGTGCTTTGCTTGTTACTTTTTTGTTGTGCTAGTGTAAATGAATGCTTATTCGTAGGATTGGAAGGTAGAAGAAAGCGCAAAATGGAATAAAAATCTTAGCTCGCACCGAATTAATTAGAGAAAAAAAAGTAGTCGGGATGGGTAGCCGTAATACGAGAATTTTGCCAATAGATGTCGAGCATTTAATCCTTCACGAGCAAAACGGCATTCAGGTTTGGCGACTGCTGCTGGAAGGAATCATCATTTGGTACAGCGCTCTGCCACAGTTCCTTCGATAACAATATCCCCTCCTATTTCTCAAATTCCAGTTCAAAATAAGCCGCAGAGAACCTACAGTTTTAAGCCAAAACGACTGAGGTTAGATAGATTTGATTTTCAAGTCTGTGAGTGTCGTTTGTGGCTAACACGAGTTTCATTTTCAAATTTAATAAGAACCAGTTTATCGACAACTTTGGCCAATTCAGTTTTATATCTGTTTTTCCTCCTTGTTATTCTACTAACGCTTTGGAAAATTCGAAAGGACGAAATGTGGGAGAGTGTGAAATTCCGCTTTTTTGGATTCTAGAAGAAAAGAATCTGATATCTGAAGAAAATATAGAGAAAATGAAAACAGATTTTTGTATTCATTTCTTAAAGTGAAAAGTTCGGAATGTATTAATTTTTTTCTGTGGAATTTGAAGCCGTGTTTTTAATCTGCTTGACACTTTGTCTGTTTGTAATTAGATTTTGTGTAAAGTTGCTTTAGTGTTGTGTGGTTTATTTTATTTTGTTGTACGATTTTAGGCTTATTCTAAGGTGTAAATTTATCCGAAAAGTGCAGTTGTAAATTGAAATTGTAAGAAGAAATAGTTTAGTTTTAACTCGCAATTGTTGGTCGAAATTATAAATTATGTACCCTTCATGGAATAACCGACGATTTTAATTTTTAAACATAAATTCAGTGATGGGTAAGTTACTTTTTAAATGGAACTAGTTATAGTTACCGTTACATTACGAAAAAAGTAACTACTAGTTATCGTTATGGTTACCGATTCAAAATGTAACTTTTTTCTAGTTGCATTTCCCAAAAAAACTAACTATCGTTACTTTTTTATTTACTTTTGTATTTTAGAAATATATATCCAAATTTAATTTTTACAAAACTTTATTCATAACTTTCGAGTGATAGTTGTTACACTTTTTTAATGAAAGTCGTAGGTTATTCATGACTCACATAATATTTCTAAAACAAGGAATGTTTTAGAAAATTTTGAATTTCAGTGTGGAAGAAAAATGTCAGGTTTCCTATTTTGGGTTATAAATCTCTTTGGCGCTGAAAATTAATGATTTCTTTCTACAAGTCTTTCTTTAGATTTATCTAGTTACGACTTCTACTTCTAGAAGATTTACAAAATTTCTAGGACAAACACAAAATTTTTTAGTAGACGTTGAATTTTCAACAAAATACATGAATTTTCAAATAAAAAAAAGAAATATCCAACCAAATAGTTGAATCTTTAACTAAACAATGTAAATTTTAAACAAAAAATGTAATGGTTACATTTTCATTTAAAAAAATGAAGTTTTAACAAAGTAGTTCAACTTTCAACCAGCAATTATGAATTCTCAATGAAAAAGGTAATAGTTGACATTTTAACCAAAAAAGATATTCATTTCGAATCAGGTACAGTTGAACTCAACCAAAAAAGACGAATTTGCAACAAAATAGGTACATTTGAAACCAAAGAGATGAATTTTCAACCAAGAAGATAATTTTTACCAAAAAAGACGAACTTTTAACAAAATCCAAGAATTTTTTTTCAATTGAAAAAATAATTTTGAACGAAAAAAGATGTCTTCTTAACAAAAAATGTAATAGTTGATATTTCAAAAAAAAAACTATTTTTATTTTAAATCAAAAACAGGTACATTCAAACAAAAAACAATTTTTCAACAAAATACTTGAATTTTCAGTCAAGGCAGAAAAAAAATCAACCAGATTGTTGAAGTTTCAAGCCAAAAAGGCGAATTTTCAACAAAAAAGTTGATTTTCAACCAAACAATAAAATTTTTATCCAAAAAGATGAATTCTCAATGAAAAATGTAAT
>CAKNYM010051118.1:76101-118111 GCA_932195095.1 Andricus curvator | reverse complement strand
TTCTAAAATTGTCAAAATTTCTAAAATGTTCCAAATTTGTTAAATTATCAAAATTTCTAAAATTTCTAAAATTTCTAAAATGTTCCAAATTTATAAAATTGTCAAACTTTCTAAAATTATAAAAACATCTCAAAATTTCTAAAATTACCAAAATTTCTGAAATTGGTAAAATGATCAATATTTCTAAACTAGAAATCTTAAACATTTTAGAAATTTTGAACGTTATAGATAGATATTTTAGACATTTTGGAAATTTTATCAATTCTGGTAATTTTATAAATTTTGATAATTTTGGAACATTTTAGAAATTTTGATAATTTGATGCAATTCAGAAATGTTATAAATCATGCATGTCTTCTAAAAATTCGATTTTTTGACAAATCTTCTTGTCAGGATGTCTGACACATCTTATTATATTTAAGGACACGGCTGACCGTGACGGCTACACGACGACTTGAGAAGGCTCCGCTCGCGAGTATGGTGCTGATGACTTTTTTATTCGATAACTCACACAATTTCGTCGTCCAAACGTCAAAAGTGAGCTTCCAAATGCGAGCAAACGACATCCAAACGATTGGTAAAAGAATTTTTGAAAAAAATTAAAATTTGTTCCGCAGCGTGAAGTTAGCACTACAATTGTGAAAACTCAATATCTTTTTGAGTTTTATCGTCCAAACGACAAAATTTGGTTTCCAAACATGACCAAACGATCACCAAACAATTCCATTAAACAAAAGTTGGATATTTAATTGTTGGTGTGCTAACTTCACGGCTAGGTGGAAATGTCAGCCGTCAGGAAGGTTAGCATATGCGGGACTGCCACTGCACACGCGTTTTTGGAGAAAATACTCTGAACGTAAAAGTAAGTGATAAAGGTCTGAAGAGTAATATTTCTCAAGTGTAAAATTTATTTTCTCAGTCGTGTTCCATTCTTTTGTCGATTGACGACCTTTCAGTTTCACGAAATACAAGCAACTGTCCGAAATTTGAGGTTAGAGTGCCACTAACCTGACATTTTCGATATTTTATTTTATTTCGTGAAATTGAAAGGTCGTCAATCGACAAAAGAATGGAACATGACTGAAAAAATGCATTCTACATTTGACAAATATTACTATTCGTGCATTTATGCCTTAACGTTTCGAATATTTTCTCGAAACAGTCGTATGACGTATTCCCATGACGTCATACTAAAATACTCAATTCAAACCAACGAGGGCGCTCTTCGGGCCTCTTTTTAATTGGTCAGTCACTGACGCGGAGAATATACAGGGACCTTGGTGGGAGGTGCCGGAACTGTGTAAATGGAAATAACCGTGTACGGCCGAGTAGAAATAGAGGAGACGGGAAATAAGGGAGATGGGAAACAGGTGAGACTCCGCTGTATTTCAATCGCTTTGAAATCCCTTCAAATTATTGAAATATACTTAAAATTTCTCGGAATCTTTAAAAATATCCTGAAATATTTCAAAAGAATTCAAGACACTTGAGAAATAGCTATAGATTATAGGGTAAAATTGGGGATATAGGGATCGGTCTTTGAGGCCTGAAAACGAAATTAGAATTTAATGGGGCGAATCTATGTCACTTTTTTAATAAAGTAAAGTGAATGAAATGCTGAGTAATGATTTTTCCATTGCCGTGAAGGAAATATATAATACTTTTATTTCTATTTCTGTTTCGCAGTCGACTTTGGGGTTGGGGCGGAATTATAGGAATGGCCACACCTCCAGAGTCTCCACACGCAGCTTTAATGAGGGAAACGAGTCTACAGTATGAAGATGCAATAATCCCAGAACTAGATATTTACGCCATTCCAAGTAAAGAAGGTGAGCGCTGCATTTTAATCTGTTTTAAATTGTGCCCGTTCTTTTTTTTCAGTAAAACTATTGAAATTGTTTTAATTTATATCAAAGCAGGGTGGCCGCAGGTCAGGGAAAACCTGGAAATCAGGGAAGTCAGGAATTAGTTGAAAATTCATCTCGGTTAAAAATTTGATTATTTTGGTGAAGATTAATTTTTTCACTGAAAATTTAAATTTTCCATTTTTGGTTGAAAATTAATTTCTTTTAGTTGAAAATTTAACTGTTTGGTTAGAAATGATTTTTATTTTGTTGAAAATGCAACTATTTAGTTGAAAATTAATCTTCTTTGGTTGAAGTTTAATTTTTTTTTATTGAAAATTCGAACATTTGGTTAAAAGTCCATCTTTGTAGGTTGAAATTTTAACAATTTGGTTAAAAACTCAACAATTTTGTTAAAAATTAAATTATTTTGTTGAAAATATAACCATTTTGTTAAAAAGTTATCATTTTTTTCGAAAATTCAACTGTGTTGTTGAAAATTCGTCTCTTTGGATTGAAAATTCATCTTTTATGTTATAAAAGTTATCTTTTTTGGTTGAAATAAATAATGTTCTTATGTGTATTTTCAAATTTTTTATTTAACTGAGTGGCCTCAGGTCAGGGAAAACTCGAAATCAGGGAAAAGTCAAGGAATTTTGTCAGTCAGAGAAAGCCATGGAAAAGTCAGGGATTTTGAAAAAAATGTGCAAAAGTAAGGGAATCTCTGTAAAAAGCACTTTAAGTAACTGTCAAGAATAATCAGGAATGTCACACATTCACTTTTAGTCACTTTTACAATTAGTCTATACCTATTGCTGAATTTTCTGGAATTTATTTGAAATCTTTTAGAGTATTTTAAAGGATTCCAAGAAATTTGTAATGGATTTCAATAAGTTGAAAGGATTTTAAAGATTTTTGAGTATTCTCAAAAATTCAAAGGAACTTTCAAGAGTTTTAACAAGTCTCGAGAGATTTCAAAACATTCCAAAGGATTTTAAATATTTTAGGGTATTTTCAAAGATTCCAAGGAATTTTTAACAGATTTTAATCATTTAAAGGTATTTCAAAGGACTTTAAAGATTTGAGAGAATTTCTAAAACCGCCAGAGAATTTTAAAGAGCTTGCAATTTGTTTGAAGGATCTCAAAAGTTTTTAAAGGATTGAAATTGTTTTTGGGCATTTTAAAAGATTTCAAGGCATTTTTAAGAGATTAAAAAATTTTCAAAGAATTTTCAAAGATTTTAATGATTTAAGGCGATTTTAAAAATTTTCATGGGATTTTAAAGAATTTCCTAGAATTTCAGAAGATATGTAACTATTGTATAGGACCTGTAGGTGTTTAGGATATTTTTGAAGATGACAAGGGGTTTTATAAGATTTCAGATGATTTCAATGATTTTAAGAGATTTTAAAAACTCTCAAGGTATGTTAATACATTTTCCATGCTTCCATGTTATTTCACGAGATTAAAAAAAATTTTCAAAGAATTTATGTCAGAAGAATTGAGGGATTTTGTAGATTTTCAAAGATTTCAATGTATCACAAAGATTTTTAGAAATTTTAAAGATTCGAAGGAATTTTCCATTTACATTGAAGAACTGCAAACATTTTCAAAGCTTCTAAAGTTGTTTTCAAAAATTCAAAGGAATTTGTAAGAGCTTTAAAAAATTTTATGTGATTTCAAACGATTTTAAAGGATTTGAAGTACCTTAGGGTATTTTCAATAGATTTCAATCATTGGAAGTGATTCTAAAAGATTTGAAAGATTGTAGGGTATTTTAAAAATTTCAAGGAATTTTCAATTTATTTCTGTAATTTAATGGGGTTTCCAAGAATTTTGAAGATTTTAAAGTATATTTAAAAGCAATTAGGGTATTTTTATAAATTCCAAGAAATTTTAAAAAGTTTTAGTAAATATAAATAGATTGTAAAAGATTTGACATGTTTTGGGGTATTTTTAATAGATTTCAATAATTTGAAGGTACTTTCAAAGGATTTTTAACAGAGCTTATGGAGTTTTTAAAACTTCCAGAGAATTTCCAAGAGATTAAAAAAGTAATTTCAATAGATTTCGAAGGATTTGAAATATTTTAGGGTATTTTAAAAGATTCCAAGGAATTTTCAATAGTTAGTTTTTTAAATAAAAAGATCACTTCTCTTTGAATAAATTAACCCATTTAAAAAGTCCAAGGAGTTTTCAAGAGCTTTAAAAAGTTACAAAGGATTTGAAATATTTTTGGGTATCTTAAAAGATTCCAAGGAATTTTAAATAGATTTCAATAATTTGAAGGGATTCCAAAGTATTTAAAAGATTTTCGGGTACATATTTTAAAAGATTCCAATGCATTTTCGAGAGATTTAGAAATTTTTAAGGAATTTCCAATGATTTGAATGATTTGAAGGGATTAAAAAAATTGTATGGGGTTTTAAAGAATTTCCTAAAATTTCGGAAGATATAGAACGATTTTATAGGGCCTAGAAGGTTTTAGTATATTATTAAAGATTCCAAGCGACTTTATCAGATTTACGAGGATGTCAATGTTTTTAAGGGATTTTAAAAGCTCGCAATGTATTTTAATACATTTTCCAGGATATTTCAGGGTAGTTTTAATATATTTAAATATTTTGAAGTGATTCCAAAGGATTTGAAAGATTTTTGGGTATCTTTAAAAATTCCAAGGAATTTTCCAGAGCTTTAAAAAGCTTCAAAGGATTTGAAATATTTTAGGGTACTTTAAAAAATTCCAAGGAATTTTCAAGAGCTTTAAAAATTTCAAAGTATTTCGAAAGATTTCAAAGGATTTGAAATATTTTAGGGTATTTTTAAAAATTCGAAGGCATTTTTAATAGATTGCAATAATTTGAAGGTTACTTAGATTTTAAAGATTTTAGGGAATTTTTAAAACTTCCAGAGAATTTTAAAGAGCTTTAGAATGTTTCAAGGGATTTCAAAAGATTTCAAGGCATTTTCAAGAGCTTAAAAAAGTTTTAAGGGATCTCAAATGATTTGAAATATTTTAGAGAATTGTTAAAACTTTCAGAGAATTTCAAACAGTTTTGAAAAGTTTCAAGGGATATCAAAATATTTCAAAAGATTTGGAATTTTAGGGTATTGTAAAAGATTCAGAGGCATTCTCAAGAGATTTAAAAAATGTTAAGGGATTTCCAAAGATTTTAAGGAACTTGAAAAAATTTTTATGCGGTTGTAAAGATTTTCCTAGGATTTCGGAAAATATGGAACGATTTTACAAGATTCTGAAGTTAAGATGTTTTGAAAGATTCAATGGGATTTTAAAAGGTTTCCGCGGATTTAAATTATTTTAAGGAATTTTAATCAATTTCCCAAGATTTCGGGAAATATCAGATTTCATGTAATATCGCAGGATTTTATAATATTTTAATGGATTTCAAAGAATTTATTCACAAGAATTGAGGAATTTCGTAGGATTTCAAATATGTTAAAAGATTTTCAAATATTTGTTGTAATTAATTTGCAATTCACCTTGAATTATTATTATTTATCCTGAATTCTTTTAAATACACTCAGTTCTACTGAATTCAGTGGATTTTTTCATATTCTTGAATTGTTTTCAATTCACTTGATATATTTTTTATATTCACATTGAATATGAATTTCATCGCATTCATCTCATTTTCTTTAAGTTCATCTACATTCACTCCAATGTTACTAAAATCAATGTTATTTTTTGGATTTTTCTCCAATTCATTTGAATTCTTTTTTATTTAACTTGAATTGTTTTGAAGTCTTATGAATTTATCCTGAATTCGTTAAAATTCATCTGAGATTCTTATAAATTTCATCAAAATCTTTTGAATACTTTTAAATTTAAAAGAACATTAATCACATTATTAATGCACATCACTCACGTTTAGGGTTAAAAATTAGTCTCTTTTAGTCACTTTTTCGGTTTAAATAGGTGACTTTTTCACTTTTTTTCGAATAACTTAGGCTGTGGAAGCCCTAAGAATAATAAATTAAAAATGTATAAAATTAAAATTGTTTTATTCCAGTTATAAAAAATTCTATATTAAGAAAGTTACAAGATTATAATTATGGCCTTTTAATATTAATGGTCAGGGAAAATTAAAAATTAGTCCGGAGAAAATCAGGGAATTTTGAAGATGAAGTTTTCAGGCCACCCTTTGAATTTGAATTTTTCCAAAAATCAACATGAAATCTTGGTGAAATAATTGAATTCTTTGTGAAATCTTTTAAATCTATGTGAAATCTCGGAAATCTTTGCGAAATATTAGAAATATTTTTGCAATATTTGATAATATTGGTGAAATTATTGAAATCTTTGGGAAATCATTGAAGTCTTTGTGAAATATTTTAAATCTATCCGAAATTCTTGCGAAACCTTTAAAATCTTTGTGAAATCTTTGAGAAATCATTGAAATCTTTATGCAGTCTTTGAAATCTATCAGAAATATTTGTGAAATCTTTCTGAAACCTTTGAAAAGTTTAGCGAAATATTTGATCATGTTTGTGAAATTATTGAAATCATTGTGAAATCTGTAATAAATCATTGAACTCTTTGCGAAATATTAAAAATATTTGGTAATATTTGTGAAATTATTGAAATCTTTGGAAAATCATTAAAATCCTTGTGAAATCTCTGTGTAATCTTTCTGAAATCTTTGCGAAATATTTAAAATATTGGTAATATTTGTAAAAGTATTGAAATCTTTATAAAAGTATTGAAATCTTTGTGAAATCATTGAAATCTTTGTGAAACCTTTCTGAAAGCTTCGCAAATCTTTGGAATTGTTGCGAAATAATTGAAGTCTTTGTGAAATCTTTTAAATCTATCCGATGTCTTTGCGAAATTTTTTGAACCTTTACGAAGTCATTCAAATCTTTGTGAAATCTTTGCGAAATATTTGGTAATATTTGTAAAATTATTGAAATCTTTGTGAAATAATTGAAATCTTTGTGAAACGTTTCTGAAAGCTTCGCAAATCTTTGCGAAATATTTGAAATCTTTGTGAATATTAATATCTTAGAAATCTTTTGGAAATCATTAGAATCTTTGTACAATATTTGATATCTAAGGGAAATTTTTGTGAAATAATTGAAGTCTTTGTGAAATCTTTTAAATCTATCCGATGTCTTTGCGAAATATTTGTGAAATTTTTTGAATCTTTAGGAAATCATTCAAATCTTTGCGAAATATTTGGTAATATTTGTAAAATTATTGAAATCTTTGTGAAATTTTTTGGAAAATCATTGAAGTCTTTGAGAAATCTTTTTAATCTATCCAAAATCTTTGGAATCTATCAAAAATATTTGCTGAATATTTGTGAAATTTTTGGGTAATAATTGAAATCTTTATGCAATCTTTGAAATCTATCTGAAACCTTCGAAATCTTTTGTGAAATCTTTGAGAAATAATTGAAGTATTTGTGAAATCCTTAGAAATCTTTGCGAAATATTTTTAAAAATTTTCAACTATTTTATGATATTTGTGAAATTGTTGAAGTCTTTGTGAATTCTTTTAAATCTATCCGAAATCTTTGCGAAACCTTTCAAATCTTTTTAGAATCTTCGTGCAATCTTTGATATCTTTAGTAATATGAATTGTATACCTGTATTTATTTACTATGTATTGTTTATTTATTATTTATATACAATTTTTACATTGTATAATATTATTGTACTATGTACAAATTGTGCCATTCAATATTATAAATATATGCCCCTGCCCCCACCTAGAAAAAAGATTCCACCGCTTCTGGTAGAGATAATAAAAATTCCCTAAAATCCCTTAAAATCAATAATTTTTTTCCTTTATTTTTCAAAGGTTGGATTAATTTTTTGTAGAGCTGTTTTAATAATGTGTCAATTTTTTTTGTAGGTGCGCCTACGAAAGAAATCTACTTTCTGGCAATAATCGACGTCTTAACCCATTACGGCGTGCGCAAACAGGCAGCGAAGGCAGCAAAAACGGTCAAGTACGGCGCAAATGTCGATGGAATTTCTACCTGTGATCCCGAACAGTACGGCAAGCGATTCATAGAATTTATGAGCAAAGCTATAGATTAAATAAATTTCGTGTTTTCATGATCAGAGACTCTTGACGTATAGAGAAAAAAAACGCAGTTCAACGTCCAGTTCGTTTCGTAGTCACTCTAGTATAATATTTGGCAAGACTGACTCAACTTTTTCGGTCTGTCCGTTTCTAATTCACTCTACACTTTCTTCGAGACTCAACCCTTTATTCCAAATCAAACACTTTATTCCAAATCTAACACTTGATTCAAAATCTAACACTTGATTCAAAATCTAACACTTGATTCAAAATCTAACACTTGATTCAAAATCTAACACTTTAATCAAAAACGAACACTTTATTCCAAAACGAACACTTTCTCACATTCAAACACAAACACTTGAATGACGATAAAAATATATTCTAGTGTATTCCGATTTAAAGAAAAGAATTTATCGATGTTGTGCGTAAACGTAGTGCTTTCAGGAAGGCTACTGATAAATCTATTTAGGTGACATGAATCGAGCACAACATCTGGAAGTTGTTTGGATCCTTATTGTTTTTTGTCTGTTTTCTAAGAGTTTAAAAAAGCAGAGTTATTCACCGAATTTCGTTCTATTTTAAAAAAGTGTAGTGCTAAGTTAATCAGGCGTTAAGTATTCTTACCTTTTATATAGACCTTGACTTTAAAAGAACAAATTCGGCGAGTAACCCAGACCTCGGAAGTAATTTTTGCTTTCCCGATATCGAAGAGTAAATTTAATAAGTGAGTACAAATTCTCCTTTTTTTTATATATATATTTTGTGGTATGTAATTTATGTTTGTTTGTACTTGTTAGGGAAAGCATGAATTAAAAGTGGGGAGTCGTTTGCTTGTAAATTTGTTGGCAAGCTCCTCAGAATTGTGAATTCTGTCCGGTTACAAGCTCAACGAGAGACTGGTTTTGCCAATTGCGATTTTTTGAGAGCGAACTTTACTGCTGGATCAGAAGTTTCAGCAGGACTTTATAATTAATCACATTTTCGATTATCGATTAATCAAAACCAATTGTACTACAATTGATAATTATTAGTTTCACCTGTGAAAGGTACTCGTCTAGTCTCGATTCTAATACTTTATATGATTTTCTATGTTGCCAATGTTTTGAAAACTGGAAACGAAAAAGAAATACCACTTGTCAACAACAGTGTATTATAATTATATGGTTTTTTATTATGATTAAAAAGAAAACGCGCTCAAATTGTGTTATGTATTGCCTCGGTATCTACCCTAGTGGAAAAATTGGAAAACTTGAAATTGTCAGGGAATTTTTATATACCTGGAAAAACCTAGAAATATCAGCGAATTTTTTTTCAAGTCAGGAAATTTTTTCCAGAGAGTTCTTAATTTTTTTTTTAATGCAATATAGGATTGAATAA
Source organism: Andricus curvator (assembly GCA_932195095.1). Classification (NCBI taxonomy): domain Eukaryota; kingdom Metazoa; phylum Arthropoda; class Insecta; order Hymenoptera; family Cynipidae; genus Andricus; species Andricus curvator. The sequence continues at coordinate 108,834 of CAKNYM010051118.1, read as the reverse complement.
CAATGATTCTTCATGTATGAAAGTAGCTTTATATTATTGTATTTAACTATTTTGTTTAAAAATTGGTTTTCTTTTAGTTGGAAATTAATTTTTTTAACTGAAAATTTAATTATTCAATTTTTAGTTGAAAAATCTTTTGTTTTAGAAAAATCGTCTTTTTGTTAGAAATTAATCCTCTTGGTTGAAAATTCAATTATTCTAGTTGAAGATTCATCACTTTAGTTGAAAATTCATCTTTTTGGTTTAAAATTCAACTATTCCAGTTGATGAAATATTTTAGTTGAAAATTCATCACTTTGTTGGAAAATGTAACAATTTTTTTGAAATATTAGTTTTTTTTGGTTGACATTTTTTTCTGAAAATGTACCTTTCTAATTGAATATTCCATCATTTTAGTTAAAAATTAATCGCTTTGGTTGAAAATTCACCTTTTTGGTTAAAAATTCAACTATTCCCATTGAAGATTCATAATTTTAGTTGAAAATTGATCTTTTCGGTTGAAAATTAATACATATTCTTGTTTGAAAATTAATATTCTTTTTAGAAAATTCATCTTTTTGTTTCGATAATTCCAGTATTACAGTTAAATATTCATCCCTTTGTTTGAAAATGTAACTATTTTTTTGAAATTTTTTTTTTATTGCAATTTTTTTTCAACTCAAAATGTAACCAGATGTAACTATCCCAATTGAATATTCTATCATTTTTATAAAGAATTCATTACTTCGGTTAAAAATTTGTTGTATTTTTTGGCGGAAAGTTAATTTTTTAAACTGAAAATTTAAAGATTCCATATTTGGTTGAAAACTGATATTTTTTAGCAGAAAATTCAACTATTTAGTTAAAAATTGGTGTTTTTTAGTTGAAAATTCAACTATTTGGTTTAATTTTTTTTTGTAGTTGAAAATTCATGTATTTTGTTAAAAAATCGTCATTTTTGATAGAGAATTAATATTCTTGTTTGAAAAATCGTCTTTTTGTTTGGAAATTCAAGTATGACAGTTAAATATTCATCACTTTGTTTGAAAATGTGACTATTTTTTTGAAAAATAGTTTTTTTTATTGAAATTTGTTTTTCAACTGAAAATGTAACTATCCCAATTGAATATTTTGTAATAAAATTCATCACTTTGGTTGAAAATTTGTTGTATTTTTTGGCAGAAAATTAATTTTTTTCAACTGAAAATTTAAAGATTCCATATTTGGTTGAAAACTGATCTTTTTTAGTACAAAATTCAACTATTTAGTTAAAATTTGTCTTTTTTAGTTGAAAATTCAACTATTTGGTTGAAAATGCACGTATTTTGTTGAAAAATAGTTTTTATTCCAGTTGAAGATTCATAATTTTACTTACAAATTAGCTGTTTTTTTTATTGAAAATTATTGTTTTTCAATTGAAAATTTATCGAACTGTTGCAATTGAATATTCCATCATTTTAGTTGAAAATTAATTTATTTCGTGGAACATTAATATTTTTTTAACTAAAAATTTAACTATTCAATTTTTCGTTGGTAACTTACGTTTTTCAGTTGGAAAGTTATGTATTTTGGTAGAAACAAATATTCTTGGTTGAAAATTCATCTTTTTGGTTGAAAATTCATTTATTCCAGTTAAAGATTCATCATTTTAGTTGAAAATTCATCTTTTTTATTTAAAATTCAACTATTAAGTCGAAGGTTCGTCATTTTTAGTAGCAAATTCATTTTTTGAAAAATAATTTTTTTTGAAAAAAACATTCAACTTTTTTGTTGAATATTCAACTATTCCAGTTGAAAATTCATCATTTTAGTTGAAGATTCATCATTTTATTTGAAAATTCAACTATTTGGTTGAAAATTTATTTTTGTTGTTGAAAATCGTTTTCTTTTGGTAGAGAATTAATTTTCTTGTTTGAAAAATGAATCTTTTTGGTTGAAAATTATCTATTCCAGTTAAAGATTCATCATTTTACTTAAAAATTCATCACTTTGGTTGAATTTTTTTGTTGCGAAAAGTTAAGTTTTTTAATTGAAAATTTTAAGATGCCATATTTTTTTGAAAACTGATTTTTTTTTATTAAAAAATGCAACTATTTCGTTCAAAATTTTTTTTTTTTAACTTGAAATTTCAACTATTTTGTTGCCAATTCATATATTTTGTTGAAAAATCGTCTTTTGGGTAAAAAATTAATCTTTTCGTTTGAAAATGCAATATTATTACTTCAAAAGCTAGGAATTTGTATCGATTTAAATTGAATTTAATATAGTACCCTCATTAACTTTACATTACATTAATTTTCACAGTAAATATGCACTGAATTTTAAGTATGAGAAGATAAAATAACAATTTTTTGAAGTATTATTCAAATTCATGGACTCTAGAGACGAATTCAAGAAATAATTATGTTTTTAGTATTATTTAATTAATCGATGGTGCTAATATATTTAAGAATATCTTGTAATATAATTTGTCAAAGCTTTTTAAATTAAACATATTAATTGAATGAAACTTTATACATATTCCGAGTCGATTGTTTTAAAAAATGCGAAATATTTGAAGGTATCCGTAATATGAAAAATTATACCTGGAAAAAACTTGAGATAGCTGGAAAAAATCTGTAATTGTCAGGGAATTTTTTCTCAGGATTTGAGTACACACCCTGATCGCCCTATTTTAATTTGGATTAATACACTTAATACGTTTATTTAAAAGAAATTAATTTATTACACCTTCCTTAAGTACAATTATGTTATTCGTATAACAATATCTGACCGTTTACCATAAAGAAACCAATAAATTCATTTGGTTCGATTGAAATTATCAAAAAATAAAAAAAACGACGGATCATCGTCGATAAATTCATCAAATATCGAAGCTTGTTAATAAATAAAGTTACACTCGCGGTTTCTTAGAATTAGATTCAGCAGTGTGGCACTGCTCGGAATTTAAATAAGGATTACTCTGCGAACTTACAGGTCCGCTGCGTTTTCTGTTACCCGTTGGAGACATTTGCTTCAGACATTCAACGTCGTTGAAAACTACTTGGGCACCACCACCACTTGTTGGAACAATATCGCCCTGGAAAAAATTGAACTTTAGTTTAATATTCTTATTGCAGATTTAAATCAGATTAATTTATTAAATTACACGAAATAATTTAAGAACTGCTGACAAAAAAAAAGATCGAAAGTTACTTGTTTTCCTTGTGGAAATGTACTTACACAATAATATACAAATTTTAATTTGATGTTTTATAATTACTTGCAAAATTTGCTAAGTCACTAAATTCTAGCAAAAAATGGTAGTTTCCAATAGATGTTTTTTTTTAATCTACTTAGAAACAATAATTTTGTTACAGGGAATTTCACCAATTTTTAGAGGAAAAAAACCAATTGAAATATCACATGATATAACGCAAATTAAATAAATTCGATTTCAACTTTTTTTATTGTTAAGTTGAATTGTTAACTTTTTCAATTACTTTGACTTTAAAAATGTCCATTTTGGGTCTTCATTTTTAAGTGTACAGCTTCAATTTAAAGAATTTTAAAATGCAGTTTTGAAGGCAAACAATTAAAATTTAAAAACGTTTGAAATTGATAAAAAACGTTTTAAGTTGATCAACACTGTAAACATAAATGAATTAATTAATGATTTTTTAAACTGAACTGTAGTTCGAGTGTTAAATATGGAGTAATAATTGATTTTACAAGACGATTCTGAGTCTATTTAAAATTAAATAATTTACCAATTTTAACGTGAAAAATTAAAATGTTTCAATTTGCCTTAGTAGTTAAACGATTGAAACTATTTTAAAAGGGAGAAAAAGTTAAAATATTTAAAATATTAATTAATTTTATGTTAAAACATTTTTTAAATATTTTATAATAACTTCAAATTAATAGATTCATAATTAAACGCTTTTATTGAATTTCAAATTCAATTCAAATATTGTTTCAGTCGAAACTATTGCATTTTTAACCCATTCAATTCGATAATTTGTAATTAAAAAAAAAGATTTTTAAAAAATATTTATCAATATTTAACTGTTCATTTAAAATTATAAATTAAATATTCAAAATTAAACAAATTGTAACTGAATTGTTTGAAATATCCTTGAATCATTAATTTCGAGTAGTTAAAGAGATATTTAAAAAGTTTTTAAAAGTTTCAAAATATTAAAAACAGAATGTAGATTTTCAAAGATATCGAAATGAAATGTATAAGCTTTTTAAGAATTTTGAAATGTTTCAAGATAATAAAAAAATGTTCTTAAGATTCCTGGAAAATTTTTAAAGGATATTTTATTTTGAAAAATTAATTTGAATAGAATGTTTAAAAATATTTTCGAAACATTTCCAAAATTGCCAAAAAAGAATCTGGAAGATTATAAGGCAATTTTTTTTTAATTTTTCAGGATTAACATTTTCTTTTTCTTTGAAAAATTTAAATCATTTAAAAAGATATTAAAAAGTTTTCAACAAATTTCAAAAATAACTTAAAATTTGAAAAGATTTCAAAGAAACTGTAGATTTTTTAAGATTTTGAAATGAAATTTTTAAGCTTTTTAAGGATTTTGAAAGATTTTTATTTTGAAAAATTAATTTTAAGAGAATATTCAAAAAGATTTAAAACGACTTGAAATAAAAATGATTTAACTTCAAACTTAAAAAAAGGTTCAGTTTAAAAATAAATATTAATCGTTTAATTTTTAATGTTTTTAACTTGGTTTTAACTTTTAACTGGTTTAATATTATATAATTTTGAAATTTTATAAACTTATTGATTCATTCTTCGATTTAGAGTATTGAAAATGATAGCGTGGATTACAAATTTCTGAATTAAAAATGTTATAAGCTCCCATTTTAAAAGTTTAAAATTCAAAAAAGTTCCATTTTCAGTTCAGTTTGGATTACTTAAAATTAGAAAAAAATATCAGCTGATATTTTTCTACTATTTAAAAAAAAATTATACTAATGCTACTACTTTCTCAAATTGCTCTGAATGAAACTATTTCACTTATTTTTTCACTTTGCCTTTAAAAATATTTTCAAATTTCTTCATTGAAATTTCAAAAGATTTCTAAAAATTTCACGAGATTTCAAAGATTTCTAGAAATTCTAAGGGGTTTTAACTGATTTCAGGGATTTGAAAAGATTTCAAGTTATTTCGAGAGATTTCGAAAAGTTTCATCTGATTGGAGAGGGTTTCAAATTTTTAACCATTTTTGAAGACATTTTAAGAGGTACTACAAATTTCAAGATAATTTTCGGGACTTGCAAAGTATTTCAAGGGATTTGTATTTTTTACCAGACCTACGTGATTTTATAGGATCTCAGAGGATTTGAAAGATTTTAGGCTATTTTACAACATTCCAAGAAATTTCAGGAGATTTAACAAATTTCAAGGGATTTTAAAAGAGTATCAAAGATATTAAAGGATTTCGAAGATCTCAAGGGATTTTCAATCAATTTAATGATAACTTTAGAAAGTAAATGAAATGGAATGATATTTTAAAGGATTTCTACGATTTCATTTTCAAAGATTTAAATATTTTTCAAGGATATAAAAGATTTCAAGATGCTGTATGGGATTTCAAAAAATTTCTAGCAATTTCACTAGATTTCAGGAATTAAATTTTTTTTTAAAGGATTTTGAGGAATCTAGTGTATTCAACAAAATTCCGAAGAATTTCATGAGATTTCAAAGAATCTCGTGGGATTATAGAAAATATCAAGAAGTTCAATAATTTCTAAGGAATTTCAAATGAATTTTTTAGATTTCATAAATTTTAAATTTCAAGGAATTTTACAATATTTGAGGTATTTATAGAATTTCATAAAAAATTAAAAAATGTATAAGAGTATAAGGATTTTCTATAGATTTTAAGAGATTTAAAAAAATTTTTTAAGCATTTAGGATATTTTAAAAGATTTCAAGGGATTTCAAGGGGGATTTATGAGATTTTATTGGGCTTTACGGGATATTAGAGTATTTCAAAGATTTCATCAATTTTTAAGAAATTTTGAAAGGCATTACAGATTTCAAGATGTTTACGGTATTTTACTGGATTTTTGTGAGATTGCAAGGGATTTTACAAATTTCAAAGGATTTTAAAAGGTTTATGGCTTTTAAATAATTTCTTCGGATTAAAAAAAAACTATAAAAAGTTATCCAGAATATCAATGATATTTAAATGATTTGACAAGATTCCAACGAATTTATAGAGAATTTGAGACAATAAATTCTTTTGAATTTGCGAGAATGTTGTAAATCGCAACTTCCAAATGAGCAATTTTAATTCTAAAAATTTATTTCTAAAATAGAAACTATAAATTGTAAACAAAATAAAATATTCTATTCTGTAACGGTACAAAAAACTTTCGGTACCGGTAACCAAAAAATGACCGGTACCGACAAATTTTAAACAAAATGTAGATTTCTGAAGATTTTGAACAAAAAATTAAGAAGCTTTTTAAACATTTTGAAAGGTTTCAAGACAATACAAAATTTTTTCAAGGATTTCTGGGAATATTTAAAGTGATTCTTTATTATGAAAAATTAATTTTAAGAGAATATTTAAAACGATTTAAAAACATTACATAAGATTTCCAAAATTGTCAAAAATGAATCCGGAAGATTTTAAAACAATTTTAGGAATAATTAGAGTCAGTTAAAAAGATATTTAGGAATTTTTGAAAATTAAAAGAGATTAAAAATATTTTAAAACTTGAAAGATTTCCGATCATTTATAAAACATTCTTAAAATTTTTCCAAGCGTCAAAAAGTCTTAAAAATTTTTGAAACTACTCAAACTTTCCTAAAATTTAATAAAATCTTGTAAAATAAAAAAAGTTCTTATAGAATTTCTAGATATTTTTTCGGCATATACGAAATCTTGAAAAATATTACATGTATATTTATATAACCTTTAAGCAAATAAAAAAAGAAAATAAAGAATCTTCCGAAATTTTTATTTTAAAAATGATTTTTCCCTTAAAATTATAATTTGCATAAAATTTTTGTTTATTCTGGATTTACATTATTTTTTGATTGCAAATTCAACAATTTTGTAAAAAAAATCGTTTTTTTTTTGTAGATTTGGTAGATTTTTGGTATCTTCCGGGTTGAAAATTTATCTTTTTAGTTGAAAATTAAATTACTTGAGTTAAAGATTCATCATTCTAGTTGAGAATTCATCTTTTTGGTTGAAAATTTAACTACTTGGTTAAAAGTTAAACTACTTTGTTAAAAATTCACTTGTTTTGTTGAAAATTCATCATTTTAATGCAAAATCCATTTCTTCGGTTGAAAATGTACCCATTTTGTTTAAAATTTGACTTTTTTGTCAGGAAATTCATATTTTTAGTTTTTATTCAACTGTTTTTTATTTAAAATAACTACTTAGTTAAAAAGTCATTTTTTATGGAGACTCATCATTTTAGTTTGAAATTTGTCTTTTTTGATTGAAAATTAATCTTCTTGGTAGAAAATTCATGTGTTTGGTTGAGAATTCAACTTTTTTGTTGAATTTTCGATTGGCATATATGAAATTTTCACAAATCTTTTTGAATTATTCGAAGAATTTTAGAAAAATTATATTTATATAACCTTGAAAACAAATAAACCTAAAGAATAAGTAGTTATTAAAAATTGTCATTTTGTATTCCAAATTATTTATTATTATTATTATTTATTTATTTATATTTATTATTTATTTATTTTCATGACGCTATTTTACTACTATTTTTCAAAATTTATGCTACTATTGACACTATTTTGAATTTCTCAAATGAGTCCGAGGCCTAGCATGAGTTTAAATAGTAATCCACGTTAATTTAAACAAACTATCGCTACCAGTTTAAAAAGAATTATCAGAAGTACAAAAAAACACATAAAATTGTATCAAAGATTGATTGTATACCTTGTATAGTTTAGTTTCCAGTGCCCCTTCAGAATCGTGATCCTGAGCAATGAGACAATATCTGGAGGCACCATCCGTGATTTCCTTTGGACTCGTTAATTTCGTGATGCTCCTTCGTCTTCGCATGAGAGGTTGAAGAACAGTATCTACCGGAACTAAAGCCCCAGGTCGATGATCTATCCACCTATCAGCACTCTGAGAACGTCGGTACCTGTGATTTGAAACTGCAACTTTGTCCTGTAAATAAAATTATCAAAAATGAATTATCGGCCAGAAAATTGGAATTTAAACGTTTAAATTAAATGAACAAAATTTTTACCCTTCTAGATCGAACGTCTATGCCTCCCGGAGTTTTTATATTCAAAATATCTCCACCTTCGCTTGGCAGGACTGGAATCGACTCTTTTTGGTCACCTGATAACGAACTTAAGCCGTTATCGTCTACTAGAATTTTCTTCACTAGTCGCAGCTTATCTTCTTTATCTTTCATTTGATTCTACAAGTAGATATATTATTATTAGAATTGAATTGAATATTAATATTTAAAAAGTGATGCAGTCAGGGTGGCTATTTTAATCGAGGAAAAAATTCCCGGTCATTGAAATTAAAAAATTCGAAGTCTTAAAACCGAAATTTGTTTCACTTGAAGTAATAAAAACTGAACTGCAAAATTAAAACACTCAAAGTGAAACTCTTTTCAATTTTAAACTTTGAAAATTGAAGCTTAAACAATTTTTGATTCAGAAGTTTTGTATTCAAAAGCTTAATACTTTATACGTATAAAATGGAGACTTTTAAAACTTTCTAACTTAAATTTTTAAATTAAATCCCATTAAACTGCAAAATTTTATAAATTCAACAGTTCAAAGATTTCTGGTCAAAAATATAAATACACGCTATGATTTTCAATGCTCTAAATTAAAAATAATCCGCACTTTTAAATCACTTTGATTCCTCATTGTTCCCCATACACTCAATAAAAATCTTAAAAAAAAAGAAAATGGCCTCTAAAATTAATAACCAAAATTTCCTCCTTTCAAAATCGATAAAAATCATAAAAACAAAAAAATGTCCCTCTTCCAATTTAGACAAAATTAGAAACCGAAATTTCTTCCCTTCTAACTAAATAAAAAGATACCATCCTCCAATTTAGAAAAAACATTGAAAATATAAAGTTCCCCCTTTCAACTCAATAAAAATTCTAAAAAAATAGCCTCTCCCGATACAGAAAAAATTGAAAACTAAAATTTCCTCCTTTCCAACTTGATGAAAATCTTAAAAACAAAAAAATGACCCTCTTCCAATTTATAAAAAATTGGAGAACGAAATTTCCTCCTTTCCAACTAACTAAAAAATACCCTCCTCCAATTCAGAAAAAAAGATTGAAAATAAAAAGTTTCCCCCTTCAACTCAATAAAAAAATCTAAAAAGTAAAAATGGCCCCTTCCAATTCAGAATAAAAAATGAAAACCAAGCTTTCCTCCCAACTCAATAAAAATGTTTAAAATAAATAATTATCTTTCTTCCAATTCATAATATAATTAAAACCAAAATCTTCTCCTTTCCAAATCAATCAAAAAATTAAAAAAAAAACACGTTCAAGTTGAAATATTTTATTTTTGAGTAGTTTCAAATTAATAATTGTTCAATTGTTATTTATACATAAAAATATATCACTTTCCCTTACAAATTTTCAAATTTCAAATAGAAAGCCTTGAATCGTTAAAAATTTAAACTTTGAACGTTAGAATTTCAATTGTTTCATTTTGTTCAATTTTGAATTTGTGAGCTAAATTTGTAAATTTTGATGCATAAATAACAATTTAACAATCATTGATTTCAAACGACTTAAAATAAAAATAATTTAGCATCTAATGTAAAAAAATGTTTAGTTTTAAACGATATTAAAATCGTTCCATTTTTAATGTTCCTAACTTAAAATTGCTTCTAAATAATATAACTTTCAACACTTAGAAAATCACTGATTCACTTTTCAATTAAGAGTATTGAAAATGATAACATGGATTTATATTTTAGAACCAGAAATCTTTCAAGTCTTCAATTTAAATAAAAGGTCAGAATTAAAATTTTGTAGTTTAACAGCATTTAATTTAAAATTGTTCATAATGTTAAGAGCTTCTATTTTATATGTTTATATTATTAGATGTTCACATTAAACAAATGTAAATGTAATTACATAACTTTTTTTTTTAAACTAAATAATTGATAAAAAACTGAATGTTAAAATAAAATCACTAAAAAATTTGTAAAATCTTTAGTTATTTTTTAAACATATTCAGTTTTTTATTTCGTTATAAATTATTTAGTTTAAAAAAAAAGTTATTTACTTAAGAAACTTTTGAAAAATATGTTTTTATGTACATAATCGTAAATAATACAAAGACCGAGAGTTTTCTCAAATTTTCAAACTTTTTAGTTATTTTTTTAAAAATATTCACTTTTTTATTTTATTTTATCAATTATTTAGCTATTTTTTCAAGTTTTTTAATAATGAGGCTGTTTAACAATTTTTTTATTTATATAATTCTGAAGAACACAAAAACCGTACGTTTTTTCAAATTTTTTTTTTAATTAAAAATTTTCAAATTGAATGGGTTAAAAATGGAATATTTTTAACTGAAACAATATTTTCATAGGATTTGAAGTTGAATAAAAGCGTTAAATTATGAATCTATTACTTTGAAATGATTTGAAAATCGAAAATAGTTTTAAATCTATCAATACGACGTTTGCATTTCAGTTTAAAAAGTCATTATTTAATTAATAATTACAGCTGATCAACTTGAAACGTTTTTTATCCAACATTTTTTAATTCAAACGTCTTTAATTTTTAATTGTTTAGGTCTTCAAAACTGCATTTTAAAATTCTTTAAATTGAAAATCTACACTTAAAAATGAAGACCTGAAACAGACAATTTTTAAAGTAACAGATTTTAGAATTACGCGTTGTAAACTGGATGATTTCATAATTTAAGAAGTTAACAATTGAACCTGACATTTAAAATAAAAGTTGAAATCGAACTTATTTTTTAAATTGCATCATATCATGTGATATGAAATTTGTGATATTACAAGTAATTGGATAGATTTTTCTTCTAAAAATTTGTAAAAATCCCGGTCAAAAAATAAATTCACTGTCATTTCCCGGTTTCCCGAAATTCCCGTTTATTTCCCAGTTGTTGTAAGTGATTTTTTAACGATATAATACTTATAGATTTTTTTAAACTTACTTGAAGATGTTCGCGTTGTGCTCGTAACTTCATTTCTAATTCCCTGTTCATTTTATCCGTCTCTGCTTGAATTTTATGATTATATTTTTGCTTTACTCGCTGCTTGTCTATAATTCGCTGATTGAGAGCCATGTCTCTGTCCCGTAACTATGAAAAAAAATAGTTAATATAAATTTTCAATTTATTCCAGACAAATTAATTATTTTTTGCAGGTAATACTTAAAAATGAAAACGAAACATACTTCCTGTTGTAAACTCCTGATTGTGTCATTCGCATTATTTAATTTTCGTAACAAACTGTCGATTTGTGCCTCCGTTTTGCACAAATGACCTTCAAGGGCAGAAACCTTTTTCTTTTGCTGAGCATGAGAAGCTTTTAAAGAGGCATTTTCGACCTTCATGCTGATATTTTCATTCTCCATTGAGAGCAGCATTTTTCTGAAATCGGTCTCTGAAAAAAGGAGAAAATTGCTATTAAAAATACTATTAAATAAAAATTGTATTCTTAAGTTTAGTATCAATCTACGAAAATATTTACGTTTTTGTTGAAGATCAGCGCGAAGAATGTTGCGCTTATTAATTCTCTGTTCCAAAAAGTGCATCAGAGTCGTGATAATCTGATCACTGTGAGGATGTGTGACTTCCAGTTCCGGAAATGGACCACCAAGACTGTAAAAATGATTATATTCTTCAATCTGAAACGAAATTATCAATTCTAAGGGAATTTGAAATTTAAAAACACAAACCTGTAGACAAGACCGAGGTCAACTTCCAAGTCGGCAGCCTCTGGTTTTCCTTCCTTTTCCAATCTGCTTCGTGCTTCTTTGAAAATCTAGAAAAATGTGTCAAGTTCATTATACAAAAAAGATTCAATATTAATCAGTTCAAAAAAATCAGTCATACAGCAATAAACAAAAAAGTAACTAATTAAAACAACTACTTTATTTGCCTGGCGTCTGCCGGGTGTGAAGCCCAAGTCTAACTTAATTGGTGTTGGTCTAGCAACTTGAACTTCTTGTGTCATTTCCGCAAACTTCATCACTTGCTGAAAAAAATAAGAAAGTTAAAAAATTAGTCATATTCAAGGGATTTTATGGATATTTTCTATTGAAAAAAAATGAATCCTACAATAGTTTCGTCGTAATCGTCTGATCTTGGACTAACGCACACGATCATTCTGACTTGACCTTCTCCATCGAAATAATTCTTGAAAAGGTGAGTCAGTTTAGAATCTCGATACGGTACCATTTTGTTGGTACCCTGTGTCTGATTTTCCCTCAGAATTTCTAAGCATGATCTTAAAGTCATTAGGGAATTGTTAATATTTCCTGAAAGAAGAAAATTCGTAATTGAGTAGATTCTTAAAGATAAGAAACAATAGAAAATTAATAATAATACTCAAGAAGTGTTCGCAGGTAATATATTCTGTTCGCATCTAGATGCTTTTGTTTTTTATTCCTGTTTTTTCAAGTTGGTTCCTTTAACTTTGGATCAATTTCGAATCTTCAAAAGTGTACAACAAAATGAAATTAATAATTGGTAACTAATATTTTTATTTTAATAAAGAAGAAGCCTTTAACCTTTTTGACTTCTGTTATTAGTTTCAGTGATTTGAGTAAGAATAATGAAATTGCTCAAATCTATTACTATTACAATTTTTGAATTTTAATTACGAAATTTTAGAAAAATTTCGAATAAGTTCAAGAGATATCTAGAAGTTTTGAAAACTTACAAAAATAATATTATTCTCAAAAAGATTTCAACAAATTTAAAACAAAATGTAGATTTTTGAAGATTTCAAACAAAAGATTTTAAAGCTTTTGAAGAATTTTGAGAGGTTTTAAGAGAATAAAAAAAAATATTTAAAAAGATTACAAAACATTCGAAAAGATTTCTAAAATTTTCAAACAGGAATCTGGAAGATTTTTAGGCAATTTTTTTTAATTTTGCGGAATTTTTTCAAAATTTTAGGAAAAATTCGAATCATTTTAAAAGATATTCAGAGGTTTTAAAAAAATTTCAAAATAATTAAAATTTTAAATATATAAAAACACTTAAAACAAAATTTCAAGACAATAAAAAATTGTTCTTAATTCATGGGAATATTTAAAGTGATTGCAATTTTGCACGATTATAAAATTTTCGAAAAACTTCGAGTAAGATATTTTAAGAAATGTCGAAAAGGTTTAAAAATAATTTTAAACTCGAAATTTTAAATTTGAAGCTTTTTAAGCATTTTGAAAGGTTTCAAGAAAATAAACAACTTTTCTTAAAATTCCTGGGAAAATTGTTACTAATTTTTTTTTCGCTGAAAATTTAATTTTAAGAGAAAATTGAAAAGGATTTCAAATGATTTCCTAAAATTTCGAAAAAGAACGTAGAAGATTTCAAAGCAAAATTGAAGTTTTAAGAAGATATAAAAAAATTCAAAACTTGAAAAGATTTCTAAACATTTAAAACAAAATAATTTTCTTAACATTCCTGGGAATTTTTTGAAATGATTTTTCATTTAAAAAAAATAATTTTTAAAGAAAATTTCAAAAAATTTCACGAGACTTCCAAAAATTTCGAAGCAAATCTGCAAGAGTTTAAAAGCAAAATTTGTATCTATTTTGGTAGAAATTTAATCTTTTTTGGTTAAAATATAAGGGCTTGGCTGAAAATTAATCTGTTTTGATTTAAAATAAAATCTTTTTTAGTTATAATATCAACAATCACATTTTTTATTTAGATTTCATCTTTCTTGGTTGAAAATGCAACTATTTTGTTGAAAATGTATATATTTTTTGTTTAAATTGTCTTTTTAGCAGAAAATTAATCTTCTTGGTTAAAAATTATACTTTTTTGGATAAATTTAACTGCTTTTGACTTAAAATTACAATCTTTTTTGATTGTGATATCAACTATTACTATAATTATAATGAAAGTGTAAAGTATAAAGTAAAATAATAAGTACATAAAGTATAATAATCGTGACAAATTACTTTCACATTTAAAGCATGCAAAATTGTAGAGCCATCTTTATTTTTAGGTCTACAAATTAAAATAATATTATAGCTAAGCATTTAAAACTAAGAATTAATCAATTTTACAACTTAAAAATGTGCCAATTTTAAATTTAGAGTGTTTAAAATAAAACAATTAAGAATTTAAAGTACTGAAAATGGTACAATATCTCATTCGTAGCCTTGAATATTCTACAATTTGAAATTCAAGGCTTTTAAAACGCTGAAATGAAAAATTTTATATTTGGGGCAATTCAAATTTGACTGATTCCAAATGAAACTTAAGGAATTGTATACATAAAAGGGGAACATATAACAGTGAACATTTTTTTATCAGATACATACGTTCAACATTGAAAAGTTCAATTTCAAACCCATAACATTGTTTTAAATTTGTGTCACTAAATAAAAACAAAAAATTCTGCAATGAAACATTCAAATTCACTAATTTAATACTGATGTATATTTGGAATTTAATGATTCCACTGTATAATAACGTCAAATTAAATATTGTATAATTTCGAAAAAGCAAAGCCTGAGAAAAATTAATTTAATTCATGCCTGAAAAATACAACCATGCAAGAAATAGACATTCAAAATTGAATAAGTTTGAAAATATTTTAAACTCAATCCTCTGGCACTGGCGAATATTTTAAAAATTGCTGATATCCTTTTTGGACAATTATCATACCTTTTAATCGATTTTAATATTAATTAGATAGCAATGATGATCAATAGCAATCAAAATTTAAATAGCAATCTTGTTTCATATTTGTATATTATTAATTCACAATGCAATGTTTCCTGAGCAATTTAGTGAACGTATGATAATGCTAGTAAAGAATATAAAAATCAAAAGTGAAATAAACTAAAATTTAAATTAGTTTACGAACCTGCTTCTCGCAACCGTTGTCCAGTATTTTTGGTGCGATTCGTTCGCTCACTTCCAGCCAAATCCACCAACGATAATTGACTGATACAAACTACTCGCTTATCTTGAATTGCTTGCTCACCCTCGCAATCCAAAGGAGCCTAAGAATTAATTACAAATTGAATTATTTATATTATCAGGAAGGAATTTTATTTAACCGGGGAAAACAGCGAAAACCCCGGGAATTTAATTTAGGATCGGGAATTTTTTTCTTCTGTCGCAAAATCGACTTTCTTTCTACTTTATCTTCTTTTTATTGTTTAGCTTAATATGTTTTATAATTATGTTCATTAGATGAGTTGATATTTTTTCTCTTAAATAGGTTGAAAGTTATCAGAAATATCTATAAAAGAAGTCAGGATGACAAAAATTTGTCAATTATTTGAGAAGATATTGCACAATAGTGAAAATTGTAATGTTTTTTTTAATTTAAATAAAATCTAATATAATAAACGTCTTGAACAGCTTCTACCTGTAGTGGCGCAATGCGACATTCCACCATAATAAAAAATAAGAATTTCAAAAATCTTTTAAAAATATGTGCAGAGCAGGTAAAAATATTTTAAGATGTGAGAGAAATGACTATTATCACGATTTGAGTTTTACTTCAGCGTTTCAAAATATCCCCTAATTTTAAAGTTTATAGTTGATAAATCGATTTTTAAATATACTACAATCTTGGACAATAATTATTTTCGAGTTTTATACTAAAATAGCAATGCAGCGCGATTAGACAAAAAAGCTTGTGGAACAGACTTTGAACTGATTTTTATAAACCTCACCTCTACAATTGAATCCTTTTCCTGATTATTATCTTTTTTAACTCAATATATGATATCTGGGAATCTCAAAGATTAAAAAATGATGTGAATATTATTTAGCAATTTTCACATTTTTAATTTGTACGAAAATTATTAATCAAAGAAAATATGGAAAATGATTGGGACTTGAATTGGTCAACTTTTTGGCAATCACCCATATATTTTCAATACATTTTATATAAAAATCATGAAAAATTATTCCATGTAATACAAAAATATATTTCTTTCAAGAGATAAAATATTTAAATTTCTACAACATTTGTGTTTGAACTGTAAACACGCTGCACCGTGTAAACAAAAACGTTGTAATTTTATAGAATTTTACCTTCAAAATGATCCCAAAGATATTGAAAAATGTTTGTTATTAGGGTTGCTACAAAATCTGAATTTCGAAATTCTCTGACCAATTTTCCATTTTTACTGACCGTTATAAATTTTTCTTTAAAGTATAAAAACGACCTTACACCTAGGAGATCAATAATTTTAATGCAAAGAAAAGGTTTGTTTCTAAGTTTATTTTAAAGACTTTTAGTGACAAAAGTCATACAAAATTTTATGAGGGGTCATCCACAAATTACGAAAGATGGGGAAGGAAGAATTTCATAAAATCTTGCTGTTTCTTCTGAGGGGGGAGGGGAGATTGGAAGATTTTACGCAAGACAAATTTTTACTTAAAAAAATAGTAAATCCACATATATTACAACTTAGAGGTATTACATTTGAACAGAATACATGAAATTTTAACCAAATGGTTGATTTTTCAATCAAAAAGATTAATTTTCAACTAAAAAGATTAATTTTCTACCAAGGAAGACGAATTTTCAACAAAATACATGATATTTCAACTGAAAAGATCTATTTTAAATTAAAAAATCATTTTAAAGATAAAAAAGAATTTTCAGCAAAATAGTTAAATTTTCTACCAAGAAGATTAATTTTCTACCAAAAAATACGATTTTTTAACAAAATACATAAATTTTCAACCAAAAAGTTTATTTTTTAACCGAAAAGATGAATTTTCATCCAAGAATATTAATTTTCTACCAAGAAAGACGAATTTTCAATCAAATACACGAACTTTCAACTAAAAAAGATAAATTTTAAGTTAAAAATTTATTTTGAATAAAAAAAATGAAATCTCAGCAAAATAGTTAAATTTTTAACCAAAAAGAAAAATTTTCATCCAAGAAGATTAATTTTCTACCAACAAAGATGAATTTTCAACAAAATACATGAACGTCAAAAATAAAACATGAACTTTCAACTAAAAAAGATAAATTTTAAGTTAAAAAATTATTTTGAATAAAAAAAATGAAGTCTCAGCAAAATAGTTAAAATTTTAACCAAAAAGAAAAATTTTCATCCAAGAAGATTAATTTTCTACCAACAAAGATGAATTTTCAACAAAACACATGAACGTCAAAAATAAAAAATAAAACATGAACTTTCAACTAAAAAAGATAAATTTTAAGTTAAAAAATTAGTTTGAATAAAAAAACGAAATCTAAGCAAAATAGTTAAATTTTTAACCAAAAAGATGCATTTTCATCCAAGAAAATTAAATTTCTTCCAAAAAAGTTAAATTTTCAACCAAATAGTGGAATTTTCAACCCAAAAGACAAATTTTTAACAAGATAGTTGAATCCTCAATCAAAACAGGTTAATTTTCAATCCAAAAGTTACAATTTTAGCCAAAAAAGATTAAATTTCCACAATGACAGATGAATTTTTAAAACAAAAAAGACGAATTTTCAAGAAAGGATTTGAATTTTCAACCAAGACAGACTTTTTAGTCAATAAAGAAAAAGATTTTCATCCAAAATGTTGAGTATTCAACACAAAAAATAACGAATTTTCAACATAACAGTTGAATTTTCAACAAATTTGTTATTACCTAAAGTTTATAAAATATTAGTAAAATTTTCTGTGAGGGGGGGTAGGGGGGGGGGTGACCAGGGAAAAATTTTACGGTATCTAAACAGTTTTAAATTCCCTGACTTTCCCTGATTTTCTGAAATTCCTTGACCTGTAACAACCCTGATTATGTTAGATTTTATTCAAACTATATTTAAGTTACATTGTATCTCATACATAAAGTATTACTTTCTACTGATAATTAGATGTTTAAATAAACTGTTTAAACAACTTTTTTTTGTTGATAGCAATTTCGTCTTAGAATAGAGTTAAAAAGTCGCAGTTTTTCCCGAATTTTTCAACTGGCTTTCAACTTTTCAGTTCGAGAGAGGCAATAATCTATTAAACTTAACAGAGCTAATTGTTTAAAACATTTATTATTATTTATAACAATATTTTCTTAGAATTTTTCACTTTTGTTCACTTTTCAATTAGAGTGAGGTAATAATTATTGTCAAATATAATTGTTTAAACAAATTATTATGGTTTATAACTATCTTTTTCTATAGTAGTGCTAGATAGTGGCGGTTTTTCTGCAAATTTTTAAATTTTTGTCCACTTTTTACTTAGTGAGATAATAATTAATACAAGTTAACAAAAAAAATTATGTAAACAATTTCTTATTGTCTATAACTATCTTCTCTCAGATTAATACTAGAAAGTTGCAGGTTTTTCTGAAATTTTCAGCTTTTCTTTGACTTTTTAGTTAGGAACAAATAATAAATATTAATATAAACAAAAAGGCTCTCAATAACTACTGCATGGAAAATTTACATTTAATATGATTCCTATAGGAAATTTGAAGAATATTTCAAATATCTGTTTTGTTTCAGAAAAATAAATTCACAAAAAATAGATTGTTTAGAAAATGATTCTCTCTAGTGGTTATTTATTATTCGTTTGTAACTAAAAAGCCAAAGCAAAGTTAAAAATTTCAGAAAACACCACAACTTTACAGCAATTACCTAAGAGAAGATAGTTATAAAAAATAATTTGTTTATACAATAATATATGTTAAATTTCATTAAATTTTATATCGCTCTAAGTAAAAAGTGGAGAAAGAGTTGAATATATAGGAAAAACCGCAACTTTTTAACATTATTTAAAAAGAATATTATTATAAATAATAATAAGTTGTTTAAACAATTATTTCTGTTAAATGTAATCGATTATTGACTCGTTCTAACTGAAATATTGAAAATACATTGAAAAATTCGGAAAACCCGCGACTTTCTAACTCTATTCTAAGAGAAAATTTCTAAAAACAATAATAAAATGTTTCAACAATGTATTTAAACGTTTTATTATCAGTATGAAGTAGTATTTTATATATTATGAACAATTTGTGTTTAAAAACCCGTAAAAATCTAATTTTTCACTTATGGGGTTTTTTTGGGACCCTGTAAAACAGACTTATGGGGTAATATTTAAAAAGTAATTATTTATTTGTATTCTTCAGCTAATAATGAAGAGAAATTGTTGAGTTTCGACTCGGTTCACCTAATACTGACGATTCTGAATAAAATTGACAAAATAAACTTCATGGGGCTTGCGGAACCTCTAAATGTCATTTTTAAATATAATTTATATACATTTATATAATTTTTTATAATTATAATATATTATTAAAATTTCGGTATTATTTTTTCTTCTGGAATGATATAAAAAAGAATTTTGAATCAATAATACCTGAACGAGTCTTATGGTGAAGACACTGTGAGACCTGCTGGATTCTGCATTGAGAGCAGTATGTGCAACTCGCCGTCTGCGTTGTCCTCTCTGAAATACTTCGAAAGCTTCTTCTGTGCTTTTGACCTCAACTTCCGTCACGGCGTGGACATACATGTTTTTATTACCATCCTCTCGGACAATTTTACTCTGCAGAGTTCTGGGAACAATCAAATAATTGCGAATTGTTAAAAAAGAAGAAGAATTTATATATTTATACTGCCGTGATTTGAAAAAACACCGTTAACTGCAAAAAATCGAAGAATCCGTTTTTTATATCGTTGGAATCGTAAAAAAAAAGATACACCTGATTATTAAAATAATTTTTTGAATTGTTAATAACTTTAAAAATAATTATTGCATAATTTTTGGAAAACACCGTTAACTGCATTTATTTATTATAAGTTGCAAAATTCAAAATTATTATTGAAAGTCTCATTTTTTATAATTAATAACGGTATTAAAGTAACAAGAAGTTACATTGTTGAAAAATGTAATAAGGAAAAAATAATGTTTTTAAATCTTTTCGGTTGTTTAAAGTGGACATTTTTTAGTTGAAAATTTTCAAAAGAAATTAATAACATTTATGTGAGTTTAAAAATTTGTTAAATGTATTATTAACATTTAAATGTATGTAAAAAGTTAGTAATTTATTACAGACTTACCATTTAAAAAATTAATTTTGTAATATTTTATTCGTTTCTTAATATCTCTCTAATTATAATGTAGGTTGAAAATGTTTTCATTTTTAGTCAATAATTCCGAGTTTTGCTGAATACTTAATACATTCAGAATTTTTGTACATTTAACAAATACACATAAATTGATTCCGCTACAAATTCGTATTATTCGCTATTTATGAAATTTAATAACAGTTATAACATTCTTACCTACATTTAAGGTTAAACAAAATTCGACTTCAAATTTATTGAAATTTATAACATTAATATCTAGTTGGCTGATTTAAAGATCAGTTTAAAATACATAAGGAATTATTGAGATCATTAATAATATTGAAGAGTCTTCAATTGCAAATATTCAAAATTGGCGAATTTTAAATTGAAAGTCATTAACATTGAAGAATTTTCAATTGCAAATCTTCAAAATTAAACTATTAAAAAAAACGTTTAAAATTACATTCCTTTAAAATATAAGTCTCAACAATTGAATAAATTGCAAATATATATTTTTAAATTCATGAATTTTTTATTATAACTCTTCAAAATTGACAAAAATCTGAAATATCGATCTTTAAAATTGAAGATTTTCTCATGTGGAACAAATCGTTAAAATTGAAGAATTTTCCACTGTAAGTCTTTAAAAATGAACTATTCCAAATTGCAAACTTTTAAAACATAATTCTTGAAAATTGAATGATTTGTAATTCCAAATTTTCAACAATCAAGAATTGTTAATTGTAACATTTAAACTTTAAATCGTTAAGATTGAAGAAATTGGATTCTAAATCTTCAAAATTTTGGATCTTTGAACTGTAAATCTTGAAAATTGAAGAATTTTTAATTTTTGAAATTTACAATTTAAAAATTATGCATGATTTAAGTTTTACAATGAAAAATGCTATCATTTTAATGATTTGTATTTGAAAGTTCATCAATTTGGAAGATTTCGAATTGAAAACTCTTGAGTTGTGATCTTCAAAATTATCACAATTTAAGAACTGTTATTTATACATCATTCAAAGTTAAAGAGTTTTCAATCGTAAATCTTCAAAATTGAAGAGTTTTAAATGGCAAAAGGTTAAAATTAAAGAATTTTGGACTATAAGTCTTCAAAATTGAACCATCCAAAACAATGTTCCAAATTACATACCTTTAAAATATAATTCTTGAAAATTGAATAATTTCTCATTAAAAATGTTAAATAAAAAAGGAGTTGTCAATTGCAACTCTTCAAAATGCAGAACTTTGAATAGCAAATTTTTTTTAATTGAAGACCTTTAAACTGCAAATCGTTAAGATTGAAGAATTTGAATTGTAAATCTTCAAAATTGTAGATCATTGAATTGTAAATCTTTAAAATTGAAGAGTTTTTAATGTTTGCAATTTTCAATTTAATAATTATGCATGTTTTAAGTTTTACAATTAAAAATGCTGTCCTTTGAATGATTTACATTTGCAAGTTTATTAATTTGGAAGATTTAGAATTGAAAACTCTTGACTTTTGATCATCAAAATCATCACAATTTAAGAATTGTTATTCATACATCTTTCATAATTAAAGAGTTTTCAATTATATATCTTCAAAATTGAAGAGTTTTAAATTGCAAATCGTTAAAATTGAAGAATTTTCCATTATAAAACTTCAAAATTAAACTATTCCAAAAAAATATTCCAAAATACATACCTTTAAAATATAATTCTTGAAAACTGAATAATTTCTCATTCAAAATTTTCAACAATTAGGAATTGTCAATTGCAACTCATCAAAAGGCAGAACTTTGAATTGCAAATCTTTTAAAATTGAAGACATTTAAACTTAAAATTGTTAAGAATGAAAAATTTTAATGGTCAATCTTCAAAATTGTTCATCTTTGAACTGTAAATCTTTAAAATTGAAGAGTTTTCAATTTTTGAAATTTACAATTTAAAAATTATGCATGTTATAAGTTTTACAATTAAAAATGCTGTCATTTTAATGATTTACATTTTCAATTTTATTAATTTGGAAGATTTAGAATTGAAAACTCTTGACTTTTGATCATCACAATTTAAGAATTTTTATACATACATCTTTCAAAATTAAAGAGTTTTCAATTGTACATCTTCGAAATTGAAGAGTTTTAAATTGCAAATCGTTAAAATTGAAGAATTTTCCATTATAAGACTTCAAAATTGAACTATTCCAAAATACATACCTTTAAAATATAATTCTTGAAAACTGAATAATTTGTAATTCCAAATTTTCAACAATCAAGAATTGTCAATTGTAACTCTTAAAAATTATAGAATTTTGAATTGAAAATCTTTTAAAATTGAAGAGTATTTAATTTTGAAAATTGACAATTAAAATTCAAAAATTATTAATATTTCATAATAATTAAAATTTTATGATTAAATAATAATTTATAATAATTTCATTATTTCATATTCTTTTGCCATGAATGGCGTTTTCTCAAATGACGGCATTTTCCCGAATTTTAGCATCCCAATCATCACCGTTAACTGCATTTTCAATAATTAATTAACATTTTTAAACAATTTCTTTTGCAAAAATGTGAAGATCATATGAAAATGAGTTAAGAGCAACAAAAAAAGTTGAGAAAATGAATTAGAATCCGCGATACACGCGAATAGATTCGGTCAGTTTTTGTAGATTTTCTCGGCGTCGTTCATTTTGCAGTTAACGGTGTTCTTCCAAATCACGGTAGTATGAATCTCAAGATTTTAATTTAAGTATATTTACTTCGCTCGAACGTCCTCTTCTTCTAGTAAATCATATACGCTGTTGTTATATATCTCAACGTATGTAACAAAAACAGCGTAAACGTTGTCTGGATCCACCTGAATCACCTGAGATTCTTCTGCGGCTCTCAGAATCATTGGATTACTATCGCTGTCGCTATCAGCTTTGCGCCTGCAAATTTATGAACTTCTTAGTTTGAAAAATAATAAAGATCAGGTTCGGAAGTGAGAAATTTAGAATTTAAAGACTCAAATGTTGTATTAGAAAGCGACAAGAACGTTCGAAAAGCATTCAAATTTGTAAGGAACTAAAAATGAGTCGTTTAAAAAATGGAAAGCATCCACAGTTGGAAGTATTTAAAGTATTCAAAGGATTATATCGAGGAAAATTATTTAAAAAAAGAAAAATGGAATAAATTTGAACTTAGAGTCTTTAAGAATTAATAATAACATTTTCATTCAAAGGCCAAAATGATATTTTTGTAACATTTTTAATATAGAATCTTTTATAAATTGAATAAATAAATTTATAGATTTTGTATTTTTCTCAGGGCTGCCACAGCCTAATTTACATGGAAAAAGTGACTGATTTGTAAACCAAAAAGTTACTAAAAGTGACTATTGTGCATTAATAATGTGACTAATGTTATTTTAAATTTAAAAGAATTCGATTTCATTGGACACCAAAACAATTTAAGATAAATTCAAATAAATTGGACTTTAAAAAAAAATCCAAAAAATTCGATTGATTTTAGTAAAATTGGAGTGAATTTAAAGGAACTTAAGGGAAATGATAAGAATTAGATGAAATTCATAAAAAATTAAAGGTGAATTAAAGAAATTCAAGTAAATTGCAAACAATTCAAAAATATGAAAAATGCATTGAATTCAGTAAGTCTGAAATGAATTTAGAAAAATGCAAGGGAATTCAAAAAAATTTGATGAAATTCCTAAGAATTCAAGATGAGCTTAAAAGATTTTAGGTTGAATTAAAAAAAAAAAAAAAAAAATTTTAATCCATTGAATTAAGTAGAATTCAGAAGAATTCAAGCAAATAAAAAAAAATCAAGAGAATTCCGAATTTTTTAAAAGAATTCAGGATAAATTAATAAGAATTCACGGTGAATTCCAATGAATTGCAAAAAATATGTGAAAATCTTCAAATCTTTGAAAACCCTACGGAAGTAAAATATTATGAAATCCCGTGAAATTCTATGAAATTTGATATTTCCTGAAACGCAGGAGAATTTATTAAAATATCTTAAGAGCTTTTAAAATTCCTTGAAATCATTGAAATCCTCGGAAATCTGATCAAATCCCCTGGAATCTTTAAAATATTATAAAACCTTAAATGTCCTGTAAAATCGTTCCATATCTTCTGAAATTCTACAAAAATTCTGAAAAACCACCAATATTTTTTTAAACCCCTTAAAATCATTAAAATTTCTGAAAAACCACTAAACATTTTTTAATCTCTTGAAAATGTCTTGAAATCTTTTAAAATGAACTAAAATATTTAAAATCCAATTAAATGACTGAAAATAATTGAAAATGTCTTGGAATATTTTTAAATTCCCTAAAATATTTCAAATCTTTGGAAACCCCTTGAAACTTTGCAATGCTCTTGAAAGCCTTGGAATATTTTAAAATACTCTCCAATTTTTAAAATTCTTTGAAATCCCATTAAATTATTCAAATCTATTGAAACAGCCTTGGCATTTTTTTAAATAACCTGAAATATTTAAAATCTCATTAACTTACTGAAATCAATTTAAAATTCTTTGAAATCTTTTTAAAAACCCTAAAATATCTCAAATCCTTTACAATCTTTTGAAATCCCTTACAAAATTTTAAAGCTCGCGAAGATTTCTTGGATTTTTTAAAAATACCCTGAAATCTTAAAAATCCTTCGAAATCCCTTCAAATTACTGAAATCTATTGAAAGGTTCTTGGAATATTTTTAAATATCCTAAAATCTTTCAAATTCTTTAAAGTCTTTGGGAATATCTTCAAATATTTGAAAATCTTTAAAATCCTACGGAATCTCTCAATTCTTTTGAATAAATTATTTTAAATCCATTAAAATATTATAAAATCCGGTGAAATTACATCAAATATGAGAATACTTCCTGAAATCCTGAAAAATTGATTAAAATGCCCTGAGAGCTTTTAAAATATCCTAAAACCTTATAGGTTCTATAAAAACGTTCCATGTTTTCCAAAAAGTTAGAAAATTCTTTGCAAACACATAATCATTTTTTTGACTCCTTTAAATCATTAAAAATCCTTGAAAATTTGTATATCTCTTGAAAATAACTTGGAATCATTTAAAATACCCTAAAATATTTCAAATCCTTTAAAATTCCATTAAATTACTGAAATTGATTGAAAATTCCTTGGCATCTTTTAAAATACTCTAAAAGATCTCAAAGCCTTTACAATCTTTTGAAATCCCTTACAATGTTTTAGAGCTTGTAATAATTTCCTGGAATGTTAAAAAATACCCTAAAATATTTAAAATCCCTTAAAATATTTTAAAGCTCTTGAAGATTTCTTAAAATTTTGAAAATACCCTAAAATCTTTAAAATCCCTTCAAATTATTTAAATCTATTTAAAAGTACTTGGATACTTTTTAAATATCCTTAAATCTTTTAAATTGTTCAAAATCTTTGGAAATACCTTGAAATATTTACAAATCTTTAAGATTCTACGAAATCTTAGAATTTTTCTGAAAATATTCTTTGAAATCCATTAAAATATTATAAAATCCTGTGAAATTACATGTAATCTGATAAGATTTCCAGAAATCCTGGAAAACTTATTGCAATACCTTGAGACCTTTTAAAATGTCCTAAAACCTTATAGGTTCCTTAAAATCGTTTCATATCTTCCGTAATTCTAAGAAATTCTTTAAAACCGCATGAAAACTTTTTTAAATCCCTTAAAATCATTAAAATTCTTGAAAATTTTTATATCTCTTGAAAATAACTTGGAATCACTTAAAATATCCTAAATATTTTTTAATCCTTTGAAATTCCTTGGTAACATTTTAAAGCTCTTAAAATTTCTGGAATGTTCTAAAAATACCCTAAAATCCTTTGAAATCCCTTCAAATTAATGAAATATATTAAAAATTGGTTGGAATCTTCAAAAACCTAAAATAATTCAATTCCTTCGAAATCTTTTGAAATTCCTTGAAGCTTTTTGAAGCTTTAGAAAATCCCATGGAATTTTTTAAATACCCAAAAATCTTTCAAATCTATCGAATTGCCTTCAAATTATTGAAATCTATTAAAACTTTCTTGGAATCTTTTAAAGTATCTTAAAATATTTCAAAAAAAATTAAGAAAAGATTCAGACTCTGCTTCTAGTTTCTTTCCCCTGTCAAAAAAAAGATTCCAATTCTCAAAAAATACTAACGTCCTCATCTTCCCATGTCGAGGTGTCGTCAGTCCAGCATGAAGTTCATTCTGCCTGTCCAGCATGGCATCAGTTTCGCTTTGCACATCGAATCCATTCAGTTTGTCCGGTTTAAATACAAACTTTTTCGCCTGGTAATTAGCAATACTATTGAAAATGACATCCAAAGAGCGGGGCATAATTCCACTATCTTGTGGTTCTCCCGTCATGGTGTAAGTTTTACCACTTCCAGTCACTCCATACGTGAACAACAAACTGTTTCTCCCTTGAATTAAATTTTCAACGAGAGGGAGAGCCACGATGTTGAAAAGTTCTCGTTGAGAAACGTCCGGAGGAAAGACACGTGAAAAGATCGTTTGGATTTCCTTGCTCGTGGCTGAACGAAAATTTGTCGCTGATTCTGGAGGAGTGATTACTATCGTCGTATCGGAAATTACTTTCATACATGATGTGTCTGAAGGAAATTGCATCGGTCGAAGACGACAGTAAACTTGTACTGGATCCTTCGACTGCATATTATTATTGGCGACGAATCTCGTACGACTCGTCGGCTTTCGAGCCGAAGTCGGCGGTTTCGAACGTCTGCAATTTCAAGATTTATTATTAAAATTGTTGTATTTTTCATTTCAAGTTATATATTTTAAAAGTAAACAATAGATATTAAAAAGAAAGGGCAATAATTTGTTTCTCCAAGCCAAATACTATTTTTTGTACATTTAAATATTAAGTATACGAGGTGGTATTAGGTATGCGAGATGGGTACTCTAAACTGTGGTAAATTTTCCGTGGTGAATCGCAGATATCTCCGGCGGACTCCGCAAGTGGCAGCATGTTACAGGCCTGTAACGGAATGTTTACCTCAGTTTGGAGTAATTAGCTGACTCTTACCCTGTTTGAACGATTACCTGCACCGATTCGTACTTGTGATTATGCCTGAGGGATTAGACAGCTGGAAAAGGGGCACCAAGACGAGGAGAACCCTTATGATTAGGTCAGTGGGTTTGGTGAGCTGGAAAAGGGGCACCAGGACGATGAGACCGCTTATGATTATGTATGGGGGTTCGAAGAGCTGGAAAAGGGGCACGAGGAGGAAGAGGGGTTATCAGCTGACTATTACCCTGCTTGAACGATTACCTGCACCGATTCATACTTGTGATTATGTCTGAGGGTTTGGAGAGCTGGAAAAGGGGCACCAGGACGAGGAGAACACTTATGATTATGTCAGAGAGTTTGGCGAGCTGGAAAAGGGGCACCAGGACGAGGAGAACGCTTATGATTATGTTAGAGAGTTTGGTGACCTGGAAAAGGGGCACCAGGACGAGGAGAACCCTTATGATTAGGTCAGTGGGTTTGGTGAGCTGGAAAAGGGGCACGAGGAGGAGGAGGAGGAATTAGCTGACTATTACCCTGCTTAAACGAGTACCTGCAACGTTTCGTACTTATGATTATGCCAGAGTTTTGGTGAGCTGGAAAAGGGGCACCAGGACGAGGAGAACACTTACGATTATGTATGGAGGTTCGAAGAGCTGGAAAAGGGGCACGATGAGGAGAAGGAGACTACTTATGAATATGTATGTGGGTTTGGAGAGCTGGAAAAGGGGCATCATGATGAGGAGAACACTTATGATTCAAGTTTGACCAAGAATTACAAGACATCAAAGTAAAGGCACCGAATTAATTTGTAGACTAAATACAAACTTTTGTATTTTGCAGAATCACAGGGTGGGCGCAAAAATTCATTTTCAATATTACGTGACTTTTCCCTGACTAATTTTTTTTCTGACCATTAATGTTTAAAGACCAAAATTATAATCTTATAACATTTTTAATATATAATATTTTATAAATGGAATAAAATAATTTTTAAGTTTAATTTATACATTTTTTTTCTCTGGGCTGCCATATCCTAATTTACTGACTGATTTCTAACCCAAAAAGTGACGAATGTGCATTTATAATGTGACTAATGTTCTTTTGAATTAAAAAAACTCGATTCATAAGACGAAATTAAACAAAAATCTAAACAATCCACTGAATTCAGTTAAATTCTAAAGAATTTAAAAAATCATATGAAATCCCTCAATTCTTGTGAATAAATTCTTTGATATCCATTAAAATATTATAAAATCCAGTGTAAATACATTAAATCTGATATTTCCTGAAATCGCGGAAAATTTATTAAAATACCTTGGGAACTTTTAAAAATCCTTTAAATTATTTGAAAACTCGGAAATCTTAAAAATCCCTTGAAATCTTTTAAAATATGCTAAATCCTTATAGGCCCTATGAAATCGTTCCATATCTTACGAAAGTCTAAGGAATTCTTTAAACCCCATAAAAATTTGATTAAATCCCTTCAAATCTTTGGAAATTTCTTAAAAATTTCAAAATCTCTTGAAATTGCAATGGAATCTCTTAAAATAGATACCCGAAATTTTTTTAAATTCTTTGGAATCCCTTCAAATTATTGAGATCTATTAAAAATTACTTGGAATCTTTAAAAAAAACCCTAAAATATTGTAAACCCTTTGAAACATTATGAAATCCTTTGCAACTTTTTAAAGCTCTTGAAAATTCCCTGAAATTTTTAAAAATACCCATGGGTTAATTTATTTAAAGAAAAGTGATCTTTTTATTTTAAAAAGCGACTATTAAAAATTCCTTGGAATCTTTTGAAACACACTAAAATATTGAAAATCCTTTTAAATCGTTTGAAATTCATTGAAATTTTTTAAAGCTTTTGAAAATTACTTGGAATTATTGAAAATACCCCAAAATCTTTATAATTCTTTGAAATCCCATAAAATTATTTAAATTACTTGAAAATACCTTGAAAACTGAAAACATACCCTGAAATATTTCGAATCCTTTGAAACCCCTTGATACTTTTTAAAGCTCTTGAAAATTCTCTGGAAGTTTGAAAAATTCCATAAAATCTTCAAAAAATCCTTTAAAGTGCCTTCAAATTTTTGAAATCTATTAAAAATTCCATTGACTGCAGCCAAATTCAGTCAAGAATTTAATGAAATGTCTATGAATTCAAGAAAACTTTAAAATACTTCAAGATGAATTAAACAGAAACTAAAAAAATCTAATGAATTGAGCAGAATTGAGTGAATTTAGAAGTAATGTGAATTAAAAAAAATCGAGAGAATTATAATGAATTCAAAGAAATATAAAATAATTCAATTTGAAAATCTCTTCAAGTCTTTGAAACCCTATGAATTCCCTCATCTATTGTGGATACATTCTTTGAAATCCATTAAAATAGTAGAAAATCCGAAATTTGAGGATATTTCCTGAAATCCTCAGAAATATGTTAATATCTCGTAGAATCTTTTAAAATCTCTTTAAACCTTATAGGTCCTACAAAATTGTTTCATATCTTCAGGAATTCTAGGACATTCTTTAAAACCCCATGAAAATTTCCTTAAATCCCTTAAAATCACTGTAATCCTTAAAAAAAATTTAATCTCTTGACAAACGCCTTGAAATATCTTTAAATATCCTAAAATATTTGAAATCCTTTGAAGGGTTTTGAAACTTTTTAAAGCTCTTTTAAATTCCTTGGAATTTTTTAAAATACCCTAAAATCTTTAAATTTCTTGGGAATCCCTTCAAATTATTAAAAACTATTGAAAATTCTTTGGAATATTTTAGAATACCCTCAAATATTTGAAATCTTTCGAAAGCTCTTATAAATTCCTTGGAAAGTTTCGAAATATCCTACGATCTTTAAAATCCTTTGAAATACCTTGAAATTATTAAAATCTATCAAAAATTCTTTAGAATCTTTTAAAACACCCTAAAATCTTTAAATTTCTTTGGAATCCCTTCAAATTCTTGAAAACTATTAAAAATTCTTTGGAATCTTTTAGAATACCTTAAAATATTTGAAATCTTTTGAAAACTCTTATAAATTCCTTGGAAAGTTTCGAAATACCCTACGATGTTTAAAATCCTATGAAATACCTTGAAATTATTAAAATCTATCAACAATTCTTTAGAATCTTTTAAAGTACTATAAAATATTTCAAATTCTTTGGTAACTTTTTTAAGCTCTTGAAAATTCCTTGGGATTTTTAAAAATACCATAAAATCTTTCAATTTCTTTGGAATCATTTCAAATTCTTTGGAATCTTTTAAAATATCCTAAAATAATTCAAATCATTTGAAATCTTTGGTCACTTTTTAAAGGACTTAAAAATTACGTGGAATTTTTAAAAATACCCTAAAATCCTTCGACATCCATTCAAATTAATTAAATCTATTCAAAATTCCTTGAAATTTTTTTAAATACTCTAAAATATTTCAAATCCTTAAAAATTTGTAGTAACTTTTTAAAGCTTTTGAAAATTCCTTGGAATTTTGGAAAATACCCTAAAATCTTTCAATTTCTTTGAAATCCCTTAAAATGATTGAAATCTATTAAACATTGTTTGGAAAGAAAATTTACGGAAAGAAAAAAGACTAAAGTGATTCTTTTCATTTAAAAAACTGATTAAAAGTAACTGAGTGGTAGCCCTGATTATTCTTGACAGTTAGAAAGTGCTTCTTACAGAACTTCTCTGACTTTTGCAATTTTTCAAAATCCTTCACTTTCCCTGCTCGAAAAAATTCCCTGCATTTTCCCTGACCTGCGACCACCCTGAATAAATATAAAATGAACATTTTCTATGGTATCCATTTGTAGAAGTTACCAAAACATAAAAATTACCCTAAAGAATTTCTGAACTCCAAATAATACAAAATAATCAACTATTGATAAACGAAACAGAAAAATCAATTTTTTAAGAGGGAATGTGATTTTCTGAACAGAACAGCACAATTAAAAATATGCATGAGAATTGAAACGTTCTGAATTAATATGATAAAAATACTGAAATGACAAAACAATACCGACATAGGTATAATGGAAATGAGTTCTGTCATAACAAAAATTTCTTTACGAGATAACTCGACATGAAATAATTTTTGAAAATCGCAATTAAGGAAATCATAGAAAAAAAGGAAAAGCATATTCAGATGACCCTTTCTTCCGTTACATACCAGAAAATAATAAAAAGAACTCGTTCGTCAAAAGGAGTGAGTTTTTCATTTTTCTCTAAAATTGTTCTAAATTCGAGAAAATAAAGACTGCTTCTAGAAAAACGCATTCAGAGTTAATTTACTACGTATCTTATCTCTAAAGTATCATTTTCTATATAAAATCCTTATTCCGCCCATCATTTTCAACGTTTACAAACTGTCAAACATAATTTATAGGTTATGTTTAGGTAATATTTGATTTTCTGGACTTACGCTGACTTCATTTTTTCCTGTGATTACGCCCTGCGTAACTGAGGGCTTTTTTGAGAAGCACAACCCTTTTTATGGGATAAATGTCATATTTTTCACAATAACAAGTGTCACTTCACCATTGCGCTGTGTAAAGTCGTTACACAACACACGCCGTTTCGAATTTCAAATCCGCGTTTTTTTAGCGACGCCTGGCGGAGGAAAGAAGCAACTGATTTGCGAACGCGCGCTGTTTGAAACTACGTTAATTAACAAGACGATTCTTTTTGGAAATTCTCTTTATTTTCTAATACAAAAGTATATATTTCATTTTCAAATTTAGGAATTCGGAACTTATATTATTCTGAATTTGTGAGTTAATATCATAGAAATTTGTCAATAAATTTAGATTTTTGCGATTATAAATTTCATGTTGGATGTTCACTTGATTAACTTGAACTTTTCGAATATTGACGCGGGAAAATTTAAAATATTTAAAAAAATAGTATTAAGGATTCAATTTAAAAGTGTGCAGTGCGAAATCAAAAAGTTTGCAGAGGAAAATTAACTTAATTTCCGAAGAAAAATGTTTAGTATTCTAAGCTTATATATTTAAATTATCAAAAATAAATCAAAATCACTATTTATTTATCGCAGGCTTCAGTCTTTCCACTTTGCTCTCTTTTCACCTTTTTTCATTTTCTATCTTAATACGAATTGAATTAATATAGA
The DNA here is from genome assembly GCA_932195095.1 of Andricus curvator. Lineage (NCBI taxonomy): Eukaryota > Metazoa > Arthropoda > Insecta > Hymenoptera > Cynipidae > Andricus > Andricus curvator. The sequence goes on along the minus strand of CAKNYM010051118.1, from coordinate 76,428 downwards.
ACCCAGTACAAAAATCCAACCCTTTTTGTTCAAAGTTCTTTCTATTTTGTTAAAATAATATATAAAATAATAAAAGAAAATAATAAATAAATAAAATAAATTAATTATTTTCAAATAATAAATTAATTAATTAATTGATTAATAAAACTAAAAATAATTAATAAATTGTTGTGAAGATTTCATCATTTGGTTAAAAATTTAACTAATTTGTTGAAAATTGAACAATTTGGTTAAAAAGTTATCATTTTTGTTTGAAAACTCAACTGTTTTGTTACCAAATTATTTTTACATTCTCATCTAGAGAAGGTATTAGATTTGTGTAAAATT
>CAKNYM010051118.1:50491-64755 GCA_932195095.1 Andricus curvator | reverse complement strand
GACATCAGAGAATTCACGGAATGGAAGGAATTCAGAGAATTCAAGGACTTCAAGGAATTAAAGAAATTAAAGGCATACCACCAACAGCCATACCACGCTGAAAAAACCAGTTCTCGTCAGATCATTGAAGTTAAGCAGCGTTGGGCGCGGTTAGCACTTGGATGGGTGACCATTCGAGAAAACTGAGTGCTGTTGGCACATCGTGGGTGTGGTGAGCCCACACTTGTAGTTATTTACTACAAGTTATCAACCTAGAAACACTACCCGAATCGGGTAGTGTCACGCCTACCCCGAAAGGGAAATGGCTTAATGGTATACATACAAAGGAATTCAAGGCATTCAGAGAATTCACGGAATGCAAGGCATTCAGAGAATTCAAGAAATTCGAAGAATTCAAGGAATTCAGAGAATTCAAGGAATGCAGAGAATTCAAGAAATTCAGAGAATTCAAGAAATTCAGAGAATTCAAGAAATTCAGAGAATTCGAGGAATTCAGAGAATTCAAGAAATTCAGTGAATTCGAGGAATTCAGAGAATTCAGGGAATTCAGAAAATTCAAGGAATTTAGATAATTCAAGGAATTCAGAGAATTCTAGGAATGTAGAGAATTCAAGGAATTTAGAGAATTCAAGGACTTCAAGGAATTCAGAGAATTCACGGAATGCAAGGAATTCAGAGAATTCAGAGAATTCGAGAAATTCACAGAATTCAAGAAATTCAGAGAATGCACGGAATGGAAGGAATTCAGAGAATTCAAGGAATTAAAGGAATTCAAGGAATTCAGAGAATTCACGGAATGCAAGGCATTCAGAGAATTCAAGAAGTTCAAGGAATTTAGGGAATTTCGAGAATTCAAGGAATTCAGAGAATTCGAGAAATTCAGAGAATTCGAGAAATTCAGAGAATTCGAGGAGTTCAGAGAATTCGAGTAATTCAGAGAATTTAAAGAATTATTCAAGGAATTCAGAGAATTCAGAGAAATCGAGGAATTCATAAAATTCGAGGAATTCAGAGAATTCAAGAAATTCAGAGAATTCAAGGAATTCAAGAAATTTAAGGAATTCAAGGAATTTAGGGAATTCAAAGACATCAGAGAATTCACGGAATGGAAGGAATTAAGAGAATTCAAGGAATTAAGAGAATTCAAGGAATTAAGAGAATTCAAGGACTTTAAGGAATTAAAGGAATTCAAGGAATTCAGAGAATTCACGGAATGGAAGGAATTTAGAGAATTCAAGGAATTAAGAGAATTCAAGGACTTCAAGGAATTAAAGGAATTCAAGGAATTCAGAGAATTCACGGAATGCAAGGCATTCAGAGAATTCAAGAAGTTCAAGGAATTTACGGAATTCAGAGAATTCAGAGAATTCGAGAAATTCCGAGAATTCAAGAAATTCAGAGAATTCGAGGAGTTCAGAGAATTCGATGAATTCAGAGAATTTAAAGAATTCAAGGAATTCAGAGAATTCAGAGAATTCGAGGAATTCATAAAATTCATAAAATTCGAGGAATTCAGAGAATTCAAGAAATTCAGAGAATTCAAGGAATTAAGAGAATTCAAGAAATTTAGATAATTCAAGGAATTCAGAGAATTCTAGAAATTCAGAGAATTTTAGGGTTCAGAATACTTTTAGGGTTGCTACAGAACCTGGAAAATCTGGAAAAGGCCTAGAATTTTGATAAAGAACCTGGAAAGCCTGGAACAGTCCGGAAATCTCGATAAAGTGCCTGGAAGTTTTATTAATTATTTTAATACTTTTCGGCTTTTTTTACCAGTTTAGATTGATAGGAATTGATTAAGTTACTTTCTAACAAGTTAAATGAGCGCTGGAACCTGTTATTTTTTTACTATTACGTATGAATAATTTTTTCAGTGAAAAACTTTGTTTAAAACAAAAAAATAGTCGGAAAGGCTTCAAAAAATTGCATTGGTTAATAATTTTATGTGCAGTACCGGCGAAAATGACCTAAAATCTAAAATATTACCATAATTTTTTTTCCTCATAATATCATGAAAGTTAGTAAAATTCTGCTTCCAATAAGCCCACGTTGAAGGCAAAATATCAATTTAATAAAAAGATATAGCAAAAAGGATATCAAATTTCAAAGTTTTCTAAAAAATGGAATGACTCTGAAAATAATCAACATTTTCATAGTTCTTTGGCTAATTTTAAGGGTAAGTCTTCACAGTATTTTGTTCAATTAGAATCTACCCTAGCGACGAGCTTCGGCAGAATCTTGGGACAAAATTCTAAAAATAATTGAGCAATTTAGTGAAATACTACGGAGATTTACATTTAAAATTAGATCCAGAACATTAAAAAATGTTCATTATTTTCAGAGTTATTCCAAGCTTTCAAAAACATCTCGATTTTATGTTTTTTGGTATTATTGTCTTATAAAATTGACATTTTGACTTCAACTTGGGCTCTATTAGACGCATAATTTTATTCTTTTTCACGCTTTTATGAGGACAAAAATGTCATGTTAATATTATAAAAAGTAAGGCACATTAGCAACAGTTCAAAAAAAGGCGTGTAGACAGCACCATGCTTTGAAATTGATTTGATGTCCTGGAATTTTGAAATTCGACTTCTGTAACAACCCTGATTTAAGGAAGTTAAAAAAATCAAAAGAATACAAAAAACATTAAAGAATTCAATGTGAATTCAAAATAATATACTTAACCAGAGAGTAAAACGAGTGGGCTAACTAAAAAAATAGAGTAGTTCTTTCAGACAACCAAGACCAGAGTGGTTGTTTTAGATGGACACTCTCTATGAGATTTTTTTTAACATGGATTTTTATCCAGTGTGCACTTCTAGGAATAAATTTGGTAAAATTTAAATGCTTTTCGAACCTTAAAAGTCTTCTTCTTTACCATAATTTGGTAGAATTTTATGGCTGCACTGACAAGATAGATATTGACACATACATTTTCGACGATAGCATCAATATTGCCCCAAACCATATACAAATCCAGCGCATCAGGAATCAGCATGAATAACCACAATGAAGCATAAGCGATGAACATATGAAAGTTATGAAGATAAAGTCGCCATTTTGGTACTCCATCAGACAGTGGCCAGAGTCCAACAACCGACAAACACATTTTATTTACGTAGACATAATCCTCAAATTTTTCTTCTGCCATGTCTTCTTATCTATATCTTTTGTACACTGAAAGTTTCTTCCGAAGTTCTTTCTTTCTTACATCGGAAGGTATAGAATTTTCCGATTCTATTTCCTTATTCTCTTTCATCGAGTGAACAGCGAACGATTATTAATAATAAATGAATGTATATGCACTAAATCGATACAAAGTAGAAGTAGACTTCTGATTTGCGTGCAGCTAAACAGTTTTCAATCATTTCCTTCTTCCCTTTGAGGAAGTAAAGAGCGACTGATTAATAAATAATAAATTAAAGCATGTGCACTAAGAGAGTACAATGTACTTGCAAAATTCCGTTTCCTCTGATCGTACCTGTTTAGTCATTCAATTATTTTCTATAAATTGTTGGTGGCGGTTTGCACCTCTTGGCAAAAAGAAGGAACTATAGGTAATGATAGGTTGAAAGAGACAAGTGATTGATACCAATTTTCTCTGCACGATGCGAAGAAAATAGTCTCGATGAATAATAACAATCAAAGGAATACGTGTATGGCGTTGAGTGAATTGATCATTCCTCCCCATTTGATGTACTTTTTAATATTTTATTATCTCAGCCGACAATGTTTTCCATTAAACAGCGCATGTTTCTTTCTTCAAAAACTAGCAGTGGTATTCTGAACGGTTCGTGAGATAATAAAAGAAGGTTAAAAAAGTTTTTTTTCTTCAAATATGCTAATTAACACTTGTTTTGGCTGTCGAAATTACTTTTCATATTATTATACACATTGTATTATTATTTGTATTTTTTTTTGTTATGTAATATTCCATATCCTTTATTAAATCTCGTGGAATTCCTGGAAATCTTTGCAATTCCTTGAAATCCCGTGAATTCTTTTGAAAATTTTATAAATCCCTTAATATTTCTTAAATCATGTACCTATTTAGCCCCTACCTATCTACTCTATACCTATACACCCATATACACACCACTACTTTCCAACCGAGGAAGTCACGCCTACCCCGAAAGGGAAATGGCTTAATGGTATAATGTGAAATTTTTTTGAAATCCCTGTAAAAATAGGGGCTAATTATAATCCTACCATCTGACGTACACTAGGGTGGTCCAAATTTATACCTGTAAAAATTCGACTTTCGATTAAAAGAAATCCTATGTATTTTTCTTCAAATCGGTCAACATTAACCTGTGCTCCGGGCCTTTGAACTTAACATGGGGGTTTAAATGGGAGAAGCTCGGTTTTCGAAAAAATGGTAAAAACAAGTACTTTTTATTAACGTTTTGTAAATCAAAGTTTAGTCAGCTCTTGAGACATGATCCAGGAGTAATTTTCACGCAACAAATTTTAATTTTGACCGCCGCAACCCCCCTGTATTGTACCCGGTAAATGCCCCAAAAAATGCAAAATAGTAGTTTTATGTCAAATTCATGCTAAAGACAATACTTTTGGGAATTTTTACAACATGAATGATTTTGATTCGATAAGTGACAAGTTTTTAAGTATTTTTCAACTAATTTTCAATTGTTTAAACAATTATTATTCGTTTGAACAATCCCCCCCCCAGTAAATCGTGACAAGTTACTATTTTTCGGGATAAATGTTACAGTTGATGAATGTAAAAAATAATATTTTTTGTTTGAGATATTTGGTAATTATTTAAACAATTTAAATTTGTTTGAACAATTTTTTCCCTATAAATCTTGAGAAGTCACTATTATCTGGAATTAATGACGCAGCTAATGAATTATATTTAGTGGAAAAGTGGATATTTTTAGTGGAAAACTGTTTGCAATTATTAAAACAATTAATAAGAATTCACGCGCGCCTTTTTATAGAAATTAGGAAAGGTGGGGAAAATTTTAGTTTTTCTGAATCTCTTACACTATGTCGCGTATTATTTAGTATTTTCATAATTTAGAAATTATAATCCAATTTTTTGAAGAATAATCATGTTTCTAGACAAATTTTTTACAGATACCTTATATATAGTTACTTTTTCCGATCGATTTCATTGAGATAAGAAAATACTGATTAATAAGCGACATAGTGTAAGAGATTCAAAAAAATTAGAATATTCTCCATCTTTCCTATGAAAAGAAGCAAGTGATTTTAATTTTTTAAATAATTGCAAAGTGTCTTTCACAAAAAATGTCACTTTTAAAATTAATTAACTGCGTCATTAATTCCATAAAATAATAACTTTTCAAGACTTACAGGAAAAAAATGGATTAAATACTTGCCAAATATCCTAAATATCCTAAAATTCTAATTTTTCACGATTTGATTGAGAAACAAAAATTCAAATAGAAATTGTTTAAACAATCACAAAATATGTTAAACAAAAATATGATCTTTTACATGCATCAACTATATCATTTATCCCGAAAATAGTAACTTTTCACGATTTACTAGGAAAAAAGTTTGTTGAAACAAATAATAATAATTCTGCAAACACTTGAAAATTGGTTTGAAAATACTTGGAAACATGTCACTTATCGAATAAAAATAATTAGTATTTAAAAAATTCCAAGCAATGCCGTCTTTAGCATGAATTTGAGATAAAATTGCTATATTTAGCATTTTTTGAGGCATTTTCTGGGCACACGAAAAGGGATTTGAGGGTTCAAAATAAAAAATTATTGATTGGAAATTATTTCCTAAATTTTGACCGCACAAAAAATAATGAGAAATAAAAAATTCCGTTTTGCGGTCAAACTATACAAGATAAGAAAAAATATGAATCAACAAAAATTGTGCATTCAAAAAAGAGCTACAAATTTGTTAGAAATCACTTTTTGATAGGACGCATAGTTTTTGTTTTATTCGTAAAAAACTGTATTGAAAATAGAAAAATTTAATTTTTAGAGAAACGACACAAGACCAAAAAAAAATGAATAGACGAAATTTATTCACAAGAAAAAAAGCTACCAATTTTTCATCAATAATTTTTTGATAGGACGCGTAGTTTTTGTTTTAATCGTAAAAAAATAACATTGAAAATAAAAAAATTACATTTTTTGGAAAACGGCACAAGGTACGAAAAAAATGGATAAACAAATAAAGTTGTTCACCTAAAAAGGATCTAAAAATTTGTTTTTGATTATTTTGAAATAGAACAATTGGATTTTTTTAATCGTAAAAAATAAGATTAAAAATAACAAAATTAAACTTTTGGAAAAACGACATAAGAGACGAAAAAAAATGAAAAGAAAAAAGTTCTTCAATCAAAAAAGATCTACAAATTTGTGATAAACTCTTGTTACGAAAACATATTAAAAACAAAGAAATTACCTTTTTGAAAAACATACACAAGCTACAATAACATTTATTTGACAACATTTTTCGCCTAAATTATGTCTACAAATTTTCTCAAAACCACTTTACACTGGGATGCGTATTTTGATTTTAAATTGTGAAAAATAACATTGAAAATAAACAAATTGAATTTATGGAAAAACGACACAAGTTGCAATAAAATGTTTAATAACAAAATTGTTTTTTTTTTCTTATAGTGTGCCCACTTTTTTCAATCATAAAAACAAGACAATGAAAATACGTATGTTTCAATACCAATGCATATTATGAATTGTAATAATATAAATTTATTGAAATTATACATTTTTCGGGGTAGCTGAGATTAACATTTTATGCAAAATAAGAACAAAAAATTAAATTAATCATGATAAATAAAACTTGTGCTTCATTTTGCAATATCCGAATAAGCAATTCCAGGCCGAGGTACATAAATAAATGTAATATACATTTTATATAAAAGTGTTGAACATAATGTAGAAATGTTCAGATTTTGGAAAATATCTAGTGCGGAGCACGAGATACGTGATGAGAATGTGTTCGTTAAGACCGAAGGAGCTTTAACAAAAGAGAATTCACAATCACCAAATTACGCAGTTGTCGATGCTTTGACCTTTAATTTTCAAAGATCTGTGCATAAATGTGGGGTAAATACAAAGACTGATCGCGTAGCGCGAGGTTAATGCATTATCGAGCGCGAAGCGCGAAATAAATATATGATCGAGCGCGAAACGCGAGAATCAACAGGCGCGCTCAAATTTGCGAGCGAAGCGAGCCACGCGCGCAACCAGGGTATACCCTAAGCAAAATCATTAATTTTATAAATGTTGGATAATATAAATTTGCTTCGAATTTTCAATTTTATGTATAATTTTGGAACGTGAATAGAAGAAAAATGTTACAACTACCCATTTTGACTTTTAGAACTGCCCATTTCAATTTACAACTGCCTGATTTGGAAAGAAATGAAATGAAAATCAATTTCAAGGGATTCTTAGCAATTTCAAAGATTTTAAGGGATTTCTGAAGGAAAGTTTTCAAAGCACTTGAAGGGATTTCAAAGGATTTAAAGATATTTTAAAAATGTCAAGAGATTTAAATAATTTTCTAGGAATTCCAAAGATTTCAAGGGATTTGTAAAGAAGTTTGAAAAATAAATGAAATTAAATTAAATTTCAAGGAAATCTTAGTGATTTCCAAAGATTTCAAGGTATTTTAAGATATTCCTAAGAATTTCACAAGATTCAGATAAGTTTAATTTAAATTATATTTAAGGAACTTCAAATGATTTCCGCTGATTGTAATGGATTTGTACGATTTCCAAAGATTCAAAGAGATTTTAATTAATTTTCTATAATAAATTTGCTATAATTGTTTGAAAATGTATAAGAAAATCATTATAGGCCTAAACTTATGTTCTAATAATATTTTTTTCGTAAGGGCCATACACTTTCATGCATTCTCTATAAAAATCGATTAAAAATCTATCAAATCAATGAGACATTTAGCAATCTCATGCAACAATTTTCAGTCACATATATGCAATCCCATGCAATCTTGCCCTTTAAAAACTGTGAAAATCCTTGAAAAAATGCCTTAAAATCTCTAAAAGTCCTCGAAATCCGTTACAATCCTGTATATTATTTGGAAATCCTTTGAAATCCTGTTAAATCTTTTGAAATCTTACGAAATCCTCTAATATCCGTGGATATACTTGGTATCTTTTGATATCTCTAAAAATCCTTTGAAATTCCGTAAAATCCTCGAAGCTCCTTTATATCTCTAAAAATTCTTGAAAATCGTTTGTTATTTTTTCAAATATTTTGAAATCCCCTAAAATATTCTGAAAGTCCCTTCAAATCTTCGAAATATCATTAAAATCTCCTGATATTCTTCAAAATTCGTGAAAGTACTTCGGCATCACATAAAATACTTTAAAATCTCATGACTTAATTTGAAAACTCTTAAAATCCCTTGAAATCCGCGGGAATTTTTCTTAATTCCTCAGAATCATTTATCACGTGAAATCCTTTGAAATCCAGTAAAATCTCTGGATATCTGACTATACACTATTTAAAATCCCTTAAAATCTTGTAAAAACCCTTGAAAAAATTGATATTCTCTCTGAAATTGTACTAATAGCTAATATCTTGAAACTCCTGAAATTTTTTTAAATCATTTGAAATCTGTAAAACCTCTCGTAATCCTTTGGAATCGTTTGAATTACCCAAAAAAAATCTTTTGAAATTCTGTGAGAGCTCATAAAATCCGTAAAAACTTTGGAAAGTTTGAGCGCGCCTGGGGCGCGCGTCTGTTGGATCTCGCGCTACGCGCTCGATTCTATTCTATGCGATGAAGTATAGTTAAAGATTAAATTGCTCAAAGCTCTGTAGGCTTTAGGATACACATTCTTCTCGTGACATTCGCGCTCGATTTTCGACAGAGATTTCTAAATGTATCTTGGAAACTGAATTTTTGTACGGTTTCTAACGCGCGGAGAGTGCGGCCCTCAAGCTGTTTGTCACGCTTGACTGAACACATCCTCCCCTCTCGGCCCCGACGCTCCTCTCATTACGAAACCGCTGAGCGGCATGTTCTCGGAAACAATTCTCGAAACGCACAAATTCAGTTTACGAAAGTCCAGGTTCCAGTATATATTTATTTTCTGAACTACCTCACAATAAAAAGCTACAATCCTTTCTTCAAATATTCTTCCCTATCTCGCGTTGTTATGCTAAAAATAGGATATTTGTTTTCACAGCATTCTTGATGGACAAAACAAAAACGGGTTCTGTCAAAAAATGGTTTAAAGAAATGTTGTAGGAATTTTTAAACGCTGAAATTCCTCTAAAACCTTTTCCCCATATTTCGCGTCGTTTGTCTCAAAATTTGAATTTTGATTTTTTTATAGTATTTTTGACAAATAAAACCAAAATGACAAGCCCTATCAAAAAATGGTTTCAATAATTTTTTTTGACTTTTTAAAAGGTGCAATTCCTCGCTTAAAATTTTTTCCGTTCGAAATTTGAAGTTCCGATTTTATGCATAGTATTTTTGATAAATAAAACCAGAATGACAAGTCCTATCGAAAAATGATCAAGAGAATTTTTATTAGAACTTTTTAAAAGCTATAATTGCTCCTTAAGCTCCGTATTTTGCATCGCTTGGTTTAAAATTTGAATTTTGGATTTTTCCATAGTATTTTCGATAAATAAGACCAAAATGACAAGTAAATTAAAAAAATAATTTGAAAAAATTATGTAGGACTTTTCAAAAGCTGCAATCTTTGGAACTTTTTTCCGTATCTCACGTCGTTTGACTCACAATTTGAATTACATATCTATTTTTTTCATAGTATTTTCGGTAAAAAAACCTAAATGACAATTCCCGTCAAAAAAGTGAAAAAATGGTTGAAAGAAATTTCTTAGCATTTTTCAAAAGCTATAATTCCTCCTTGAGACTTCTTCCCATATTTCGCGTCATTTGGCTAAGGATTTTTAAATAGTGTTTTCGATAAATAAAACCAAAATATGAAGTCTTATCAAAAAATGGTTAGAGGAGAAATGATAGGTCTTTTAAAGAGCTATAATTCTTCTTTTTAATTTTTTTACTTCTCTGTCGTCGTTTGGCTTAAAATAAGAATATTTGACTCATTCATTTTCGACGCATAAAACCAAAAATACGAATTTTATCAAAAAATGGTTAAAACAAAAATTGTACATATTTTGAGAAGCTTCAATTCTTTTCTGAAACATTTTCACGTATCTGTCGTCATTTGTAGCAACATAGTAAGGGTCTTCCAATTCGACAATTTCCATCCTCTCTAATTTTTTCTCGCCAGATCAATGAAGTTAAGCAGCGCTGAGCGCGGTTAGTACTTGGATGGGTGACCATTCGAGAATACTGCGTGCTGTTGGTACATCGTGGGTGTGGTGAGCCCACACTTGTAGTTATTTACTACAAGAAGCTATCCACCTAGAAACACTACCCAAATCGGGTAGTGTCACGCCTACCCTGAAAGGGAAATGGCTTAATGGTATACTTACTTACCTGTGAAAAATGTATTATAGAATTGCTTCTCCTCAGTGTTAGTAAGTATAGGAAAGATGGAGAAAGAAATTGAAAAATATTGAAATTCTTAATAGATAGATAGACTAAGGGATAGAAAAAGATTGAAATTTACTTTAGAAAGATAGAAAAAAATAGGAGTAATATGTCACAAAAGATACAGCAAGAGATAGAAGAATATTAAAATTCCTAGTAGAAAGATATAGACTAAGGAATAGAAAAATGATAAGTGTACTCAATCGCGGAAGATAGAAAAAAATATAGACAAAGATTCAAATTTATATTAAAGAGATAGAATGGAGCATAGACAAAGATAAGGGTCCTTGGTTACGAAAGTTAGAGAAAGGGATTGAAACAGATTGAAATTCTTAATAGATAGATAGACCGAGGGATAGAAAAATATTGAAATTTACTTCAGGGAGATCGAAAACGATAAGAGTAATCTATCACAAAAGATACCGCAAGAGATAGAAAAAGATTAAAATTTCTAGTAGAGAGATATAGACTAAGGGATAGAAAATGATAAGTATGCTAAATCGAGGAAGATTAAAAAAGAGATAGACAATGATTCAAAAAGATATAATGTTTAAAAGATAGAATGGAGTATGGATAAAGATAAAGGTCATTTGTTACGAAATATAGAGAGAAAGATTGAAAAAGGTTTAAATTCTTAATAGATAAATAGACCGAGGGATAGGAGAAGATTCAAATTTACTTCAGAGAGTCAGAAAACGATCAGAGTGATCTGTCACAAAAGATACAGCAAGAGATAGAAAAAGATTAAAATTCCTAGTAGAAACTAAGGGATAGAAAATGATAAGAGTTCTCAATCGCGGAAGATAGAAAAAGAGATAGACAATGATTCCAATTTAGATTAAAGAGATAGAATGGAGCATAGACAAAGATAAGGGTCCTTGGTTACGAAAATATAAAGGGATTGAAAAATATTGAAATTCCTAGTAGAAAGATATAGACTAAGGGATAGAAAAATGATAAATGCACTCAATCGCGGAAGTTAGAAAAAGAGATAGACAATGATTCAAATTGATATTAAAGAGATAGAATGGACTATAGATAAAGATAAGGGTCCTTGGTTACGAAAGATAGAGAAAGAGATTGGAAAAGATTGAAATGTACCTAGAATGTATCCTATATGTAATATCACAGAAAAAACTGGGGGTACGAAACGTTGCGGGTAATCGTTTAAGAAGGGTAATAGTCAGCTGATTACACCAAACTGAGGTAAACTTTCCGTGGTTACAGGCCTGTAACGTGCTGTAAACCTCGTGTTTACCCTGCTTGACCGATTACTTGCAACATTTCATACTCTCAGTTTTTTCTGGTATAAAGACGGGGATAGGGGAAAGAGTGTGAAGTCTGTATATAGATGCTTATCTTGTAAAATAAAAGCACTAATTTTCAGTTTTTGAAGCATTTTCAAACATTGTTATTTACACTTATATTTTCCATGCGTGATGTCACATTTTGCGTTAACCCCCTTCCCCCGGACAGTGTGACATGTTTTTTGAATGTCCATTTAATATTAAAAACTATTAACATTACATATACAATTTGCAAATCAGTGGATTCACAGTACTTTTGAGTAATATTTTACACAATGAGAGATAATGAAAATGAAAAATAAAATATAACAATGAAAGCCGAATTCGTTAAGTTAATTATTTGTTTTCTTTATTGATACACAAAACAATATATTGTCATCGTAGTTCCTTTTTATCTCATGAGCACATTATAATATTTTATGTTGTTACAAATTCATTAGGAAAATTCTTTAAATTTCAAATCATCTTCAAAGACGTTTTGAATTTTCTCTTCTCGTTAAAGTATGAATCATGAATCATTTCTATTTTTTTCAATGGGAATAACCGCTGATTCATAATTTAATAAAAAGAGCGTGTGGATTTCCTGCGTAACCAAATTTTCAAGAGTGAATCATTTCAGTTACAAGAACAGAATGAAATTGATTGATTGAATAAGTGGTTCATTTGATGAATCAGTATTTAAAATTAGGTTTTTGAAAAATTGTATAGTTTGAGGAATTTTGAACGCAGAATCGAGAATTTTGAGAATGTCAACTTCAATGTAAAATGTACTCCATGCGTCTTTAGATCCGATGAAAACCTTCTATTCTTCTTGGTGAATCGAGCCAGAGTTTCAATCCGACATCAGGAACTCTCTTTCTTAGATTATTGAAACAGCAGGCCCGAAATTGTCGAGTTCCACAAATTTCCATGCATTCCCGTCCACATTGATCGCAGGAACGTGTCTCACCAAAAGTCCAGAGTGCACAAACTGTTTGATAAAAAATAGAACATGAGAAGGTAATTAATTGTAAATTAGGTTTATTAAATTTACAGCTTACAGGGTGGCCTCTGTATGTGGAAACACATCGCCAATTTGAGGTGTGTTAAGCTGACGTAACCACATGTTTCAATCGAGTTGAAACCTATTTCATAATTAAGAGCTGATTTAATGCTAATTCAATGCCCTATTGCCAAATTTAATACTCCACTATTTAAAAAAAAAACATGGGTTACGCTAGCTTAACGCTAAGCTGACGGAACCACACGTGAAAATGATATTGAAGCGAGTTCTGACTTATGACATAATTAAGGGCTCATTTAAGGCTCTCCGAAACCACAAAAACATATTTTTCAAAAGCCACACGTAACACTCAAAAACCAACCTTCATACAAATTACGCACAAATTGTAAATCTGTCTATATTATAATTAAGGGCTCATTCGAGGCTCTCTTAATGCCCTACTGCCAAATTTAATGCTCCACTATTTAAAAAAACGTGGGTTACGCTAGCTTAACGTTAAGCTGACGCAACCACATGTTCGAATTGAGTTAAAACGTATTTGATAATTAAGGGCTCATTTAAGGACCTCAAAAATCACAAAAACACATCTTTCAAAATCAACCACTGCCACTCAAAAACCACCCTGAATACAAATTATGCAAACAATGCGAATCTGTCCATAGCATATGTGAGGGCTGATTAAAGGCTAATTTATTGCCCTATTACCAATTTTAATGCTCTGCTTTAAAAAAATAGGGAGTATGCTGGCTGAATGTTAAGGTGATACGCGAAAATAAGGCAAGTATTGACTTTATCATATTTCTTTTAATACCATACTATTTACATTTAAATCATTGCGATTTCACTAATTTTCAGTGAAAATCCTTACTGATTTCAATTAGTGTTACATTTCTCACTGATTCAAATTTAGAAAGTAATTAAGGACTCACTTATTATGAAAAACCAGAAGTTATGCTGGCTTTACGTTGAGCTGCCGTAACCACAAGTGAAAGTTACATTTAAGCGAGTTATGACCTATATCTTCATAGTTGGCTCATTTATTAGGGCCAAATTAATGCCCCTATTGTTCAATTTAATGCTCTGCTTTTGAAAAAATAGAGATTACGCTGGCTAAACGCTCAAATGACACGTGAAAATTAGGCAAGCATTTTCTTTATCAAATTTTTGTTACAACATAATTGAGAACTCAATTAGGGCTAATTTGATGGCCTATTGCCGAATTTGATGCTCCGCTATTTAAAAAAAAATCAGGGGTTACGCTGGCTTAACGTTAACCTGACGTACCCCACGTTTTTTTTTTAATATTGGGCCATCGAATTTGGCAATAGGGCATTTAATTAGCATTGAATGAGCCGTTAATTATGAAATAGGTTTTAACTCGATTGGAACATGTGGTTACGTCAGCTTAA
>CAKNYM010051118.1:36883-50481 GCA_932195095.1 Andricus curvator | reverse complement strand
GCATCGAATTTGGCAATAGGGCATTAAATTAGCATTAAATGAGCCCTTGATTATGAAATAGGTTTTACCTCGATTCGACCATGTGGTTACGTCAGCTTAACGTTAAGCTAGCGTAACCCACCATTTTTGTAAAAAATAGTGGAGCATTAAATTTGGCAATTGGGCATTAAATTAGCATTAAATGAGCTCTTTATTATGAAATAGGTTTCAACTCGATTAGAACATGTGGTTACGTCAGCTTAACATACCTCGCAAAGTGGCCGCTGAACCAGGAAATGACCGGGAATTTTAGAAATTTTTAAAAGAAAAATCTATTCAATCACTTTAAATATCAAAAATTTCTTATCCCATGATATAATGCAATTCAAAATAAGGTGTCATCCATAAACTACATTACCAAATTTAGGCTATTTTTGACCCCTCCGTTCTCCTTCGTATACAATATGAAACTCTTTAAATTATTCTTAAGATTTCAAGTCGAATTATATATTGAATTTTCAAAAAACAAGGTTAATCTCCTAATCAAAAAGACGAATTTTCAACAAAATACATGAATTTCCACCAAATGGTTGAATTTTCAACTTATAAGGGATACATTTCTAACCAAAAATGAAATAGTTCAATTTTCAGATAAAAAAATTAATTTTAACAAAAAAGAAAACGAATTTTTAACAAAAAAGTTCGATTTTCAACTAAAGAGGTGCACCTTAAAAAAATATGAATTTTTGACGAACTAGTTCAACTTTCAACTAAGTAATTAAATTTTAAACTACAAAAATTAATTTTTAACCAAACAGTTGAATTTGTAACCAAAAAGTTAAATTTTCCAGCAAAAAGATTAATTTTCTACCAAAAAACATGAGTTTTCAACAAAATACATGAATCTTCAAGAAAATTATTGAATTCTAAAGCCAAAAGAACAAATTATCTACGAAACGGTTGAATTTTCAACCCAAAAATACGATTTTTTAACAAAAAAGTTAATTTTCTACCAAATAATTGAATTCTTATCAAAAACCTCACAGGTTGTGCGAACTGATAAATTTATGTATCGAGATGGGAGAAGTTCCAGATGACTGGAAAAAAGCAAAAAATAAAATAAAATTTGTAAGACTTTTTGAAAGTTGCAATCCCTTGTTGAAATTTTTGACATTATCTCACGCAGTTTGGTTCGAAATTTGAATTTTCGATCTCCTGCGTAGTACTTTCAATAAATAAAACCAAAATGACAAGTACTAATAAAAAATGGTTAAATGACATTTTGTAGGACTTCTTAAAAGCTATGATTTCTTTTTAAGACTTTTTCTCTTAGTTTGCGTTTTTTGGTTCAAAATTTCAATTTTGGATGTTCCCATAGTATTTTTAATAAATAAAACCAAAATTAATAGTACTATCAAAAAATGGCTGAAACAAATTTGGTAGGTCTTTTTGAAAGCTATAACTTCCCTTCGAAACTTTTTCTTGAATCTCAAGTCGTTTGGTTAAAAATTTGAATTTTCTATTTTTTTTTATATCATTTTCGATAAATAAACCCGAAATGACCTATTAAAACCTATCGAAGAATAGTTAAAAAAATTTAGCACCTTTCAAAACCTATGATTATTTTCTGAAACTTTTCCCCATATTTTGCGTCGTTTGGCTCAAAATTTAAATTTTCGATTTTTTTTTCATAGTATTTTCGAAAAAATAAAACCAAAATATCAAGTACATATTTCAAAAAATCGTTAGGAGAAAAATTATATTTCTTTTAAAAAGCT
Organism: Andricus curvator; assembly: GCA_932195095.1. Classification (NCBI taxonomy): domain Eukaryota; kingdom Metazoa; phylum Arthropoda; class Insecta; order Hymenoptera; family Cynipidae; genus Andricus; species Andricus curvator. Next base: position 48,724 of record CAKNYM010051118.1, on the reverse strand, counting down.
ACAATTCTTCACTAGAACTTTTTTACTTGTCTGTCGTCGTTTGGCTTAAAATTAGAATTTTCGACTTTTTCCATATTATTTTCGACAAATAAAACCAAAATGCCAAGTCCTATAAAAAAATAAAATGTTGTAAGACTTTTTGAAAGTAATTCCTTGTTGATATTTTTGTCATTATCTAATGCCGTTTGGTTCGAAATTTGAACTTTCGATCTTCTGCATAGTACTTCCGATAAATAAAACCAAAATGAAAAGTGGTATTACAGAATGGGTGAAAGACATTTTGTAGGACTTCTTAAAAGCTATACTTTCTTTCTAAGTCTTTTTCTCGTATTTTGCCTTGTTTGGTTCAAAATTTCAATTTTGGATTTTCCCATAGTATTTTCAATAGTGGGGGGCCCGTGTGGTCCCACCCCTGGCGCTCAAGCTATAAAGCCTATTGCGCCATTAGCATTTTCAATAAATAAAACCAAAATTAAAAGTACTATCAAAAAATGGCTGAAACAAATTTTTTAGGACTTTTTAAAAGATATAATTGCCCTTCGAAACTTTTTCTTGAATCTCAAGTCGTTTGGTTAAAAATTTGAATTTTCTATTTTTTTTATATCATTTCCGATAAATAAACCTGAAATGACCTATTAAAACCTACCAAAGAATAGTTTAAACAAAATTTTAGGACCTTTAAAAAGCTATGATTATTTTCTGAAACTTTTCCCCATATTTTGCGTCGTTTGGCTCAAAATTTGTTTTTTCGATTTTTTTCATAGTATTTTCGAAAAAATAAAACAAAATATCAAGTCTTATAAAAAATGGTTGAGATAAAAATTATAGATATTTTGAAGAGATTTAACTCTTCTTTCAAACTTTTTTCACCTATCTGTTGTGGTTTGACGTAAAAACGGAATATTCGATTTTTGGATAGCATTTTCGATGGATAAAACCATAACTGTTGGTCAAAGAATGTTGGTTAACGCACTCGTTCTTTCTTTGAGGACCTAAAAAAAGTGTGCCAAAGCTCGATTTAATCCGTTCATTTTTTGGAGAGTTATCGTGTTTATGGATGAACGGACGGACAGACAGACATGCTTCAAAACGTGGAGATCCGTTGAAGAACTGCACGGAGAAAACTAGATATTAGCAAATAGATATTAGAAATATGTATACTAACACATAATATCTAGATATTATCAGGGAACATCTCGAATTTTTCTGTTAATATACGAGATATTACTGGCTAGTAGCTCAAGATATTAAAGTTTTTATGATCTTAGATGTTAAATTTGAATATCTAAGATTCGAAACGTAAGTATCTGAGATATTATAAATGTATGTCCAGTGTTTGCGCGCGCTCGCGCTACGTGATTGGTCGCAGTTGGCGCGCGACCAATAGGCACACTGCCGTAACGCAAGCGCAAGGAAAAGTTTCCTAACATTGTGACACCGCGTCGCACGTACCATCTTTTTGTCCAAAGACTGAAAGACATCCGAAGAAGAAGAAGGAATTTTAAAACGACGTTTCGCGAAGTTTGTTTATCTGATCAGATTTGTGTAGTGAAATTTTTGTGGTCTTTAAAGTGCGTGAACCTTGCGGAGTTATTTTGCAAATATGGATTTAAGCAGATTGCTGAGAGATTGGGAAGTCGAGGACTCCACAGTAAAGAAGCTCGAAGGTACGTGTCATAATTATTCGAAATGTAGAACACTGCGATGCTTTGAATATATACAAAGCATCGCAATGCTTTAATCACAATAATAACACAGGCCGACTAAAAATGTGTACCCAAAGACCGGACTATGTCACCCCGAAGGATTTTGGTGTCCCTGGCGGACCGAACGAACGGAGCGGATACGCTACAGCGTATCCTTATAGTATCCACATCGTATCCTCTCCGTATCATGCAAGAAAAACTCGTTAAAAAAGAAAGATTAACATTTCACTTGTTGAAATTCGGATTCTACGTGAAATTTTGAGTTAAAAGGTCACAGAATAATCGCAATAGTTTTTCTTGCAACATTAAAAACTTTAAAAAAATATAATACTTATCGATGACGTGCGCTGAAGGCGACTTCAAACGCATCGTCGTTCAGTAGCAGTCAATAGGTGTTATCCGTCGACGATGCGTTTGAAGTCGCCTTCAGCCCACGTTATCGATAAGTATTATCTTTTTTTAAAGTTTTTAATGTTACAAGAAAAACTATTGCGATTACTCTGTGACCTTTTAACTCAAAATTTCACGTAGAATCCGAATTTCAACAAGTGAAATGTTAATCTTTCTTTTTTAACGAGTTTTTCTTGCATGATACGGAGAGGATACGATGTGGATACTATAAGGATACGCTGTAGCGTATCCGCTCCGTTCGTTCGGTCCGCCAGGGGTCCTAAAAACGAATCCGTTGTCTGAATTTTTTCTAAACGTCAGGTTTTTGGTATATCCTAACCTAAACGTGCAAAGTGGCTATTTTTAGCCATATTTGAGGCAATATGACATGATCAGCAATTTTTTCTCTACAAACTGCTAACGCCATCGTTTAGTAGTCTTTTTTATCTACCATATCCATTTTTGATCATCTCGAACCCATTTTTTGTCTCCGAGATATGACACACTAACCATTTCAGTTTCTCTTCGCCTTCTTTGCTAGTTTTTTATTGTGGAACTGAAATGGTTAATGTGCGATATCTCGGAGAAAAAAAATCGGTTCGGGATCATCAAAAATGGAAATGGATGATAAAAAGGAGTACTAAACGTTGGCGTTAGCAGTTTTTAGAGAAAAATATTGCTGATCGTGTTATATTGCCTCAAATATGGCTAAAAATAGCCATTTTTGAACTTTTAGGTTATGATTTCTCAAAAACCTCAATTTTTGTCGGCCTGTGTAATGCACTTCCTGGTAAGGTTAGTAGCTATTTGTATTTAATTGTAACTTTTTGATAAATTTTGTACATTTTTTTCACAAAAAAGTACATGTTTTAACAAAAAAATACAGTTGTACAAATGTTGTACTTTCTTGCGAAAATGATTTCCACCAGAGAGACTTGCATGCTGAATATCTTTAACCGAAGTGTGTACGTAGACGGAAAACATTTCGCCTGCGCTCACCGAATTTCTAGGCAAAACCTATAAACCATTTATTTTAATTTTTTTCTTTTATTTTAGGAAACGAAATGGATTTAGAATCGTTTTATTTGTTAGAAGAAGATGATGTTTGCCTTTTAATACCACAGTTAGGGCCAAGACTGAAGTTCATGAAGAAGTTTCGTCAATTTTTAAAAGCGGTATGACAAAATTTCGAAGAAAAAAACTGAAATTGGAATATCAGTCTTTAGTTCATTTTTACTTATTTATTTTTTTATCAAGTAATTTTTTAAACACATTTTTTGTAATTGAAGTCGACGAACTTCAAGTTAAAAAAATCAGGAAACTCAAAAGGATCCTCCTATGGACACGAATGAGTTTGATGAAGAACTAGACATTACGCTTGATAGGAGTCTACAAAAGCCATTTGATGTGGAAGACGGCATAGAAAAAAGTGAATGTAGGTAGAATTTTTTTTTCTCTAAGAGCTCCTCATTTTTCTGGCCTAGGGTTGTGGCTTTATGATTTTTTCTATTTACTTAGAAGAAAACTTTAAAGAGCCTCGAAAACTTCGAATGTATATATAAAAATTTTATTGTTCGATAGGGACAGTTAAGAATTACATTCTGAGCGAAGAAGATGGTTCTCTACTGCTGGAGACGAACTCAAAAGAAGGTAGTTCTCAAAACACTATATAAGACTCAGCACCATTACGTAAGAGGCCAAAAAAAGGAGCTGAGTTTGAAAGCGTGGACCCGGAAGCTACCTCTGAAGTTCCGAAATGTCCAGAATCAAATCACCTTTTATCGCGATCGAACCGCATTTTGCAGCCACTCCTGATAAGAAATGATCGGCCATTCCCAAACGAGGTGAATAATTACGAAGAACCGCCGCTCTTTCCAAACGTAAGTTTAATGTATTTTAATTTATTTTTCTTATTTCAAATAGAAAAAAACACGCTCGCAATTATTTGTTTTGTCTCACACAATTTTTTAATTAAATTATAAAGTGGGTACTAAAACAAAATTTTATCATTTCATAGTATCTATTGCAATTCATGAAAATTGTTAAGTACAGAATTTAAATATAATATTTTTGTGCAATAAATAGACAATTAAACCGTCGTAGTTTTGTTAAAAAATACCAAGTTTATACGAAAAGCACGAAACGAATGGTAACAAAAAATTGTTTTATTATTATTATATTATTTGGGAAAAATCGAGTTTATAACATTTTTTTTATGGATTGAAATGTTTATGTATTGAATTCTCATGTAAAGTTATGTGAATATCACATTTTTAGCACTTCTTTTTAATCCAAAATTCGCTTTCGCATTGAGTTTTCAACAATTCAAAATATATTTTTTTAATTCTCATCATTTTTCAACAGTTTAATTTTCAGAGGTTACATTTTAAACTGTTGAAAGTTGAATGTACAACAGTTAAAAATTAAATTCATGATTTTCTTCCATTTTCAAATGTTTTCGCCTGAATAGCTTAAAAATTTTTTAAAATACGAATGTTTGAAGCCTAATGATCTTTGAATAAAAATGTAAGTTTCCAATAACGAAAAATACTAACATAATCCGAAATTGGTGAGAATCAATTGTTTTAAATAGTTCATCTTGTTTCAAATGTAATGATTTTTGTTTGCAATAACTGATGTAATGCAAAAAACTTTAGCCCATACCCTCAAATCGCTCCAAAATTGTAAATCTTGTTTGAAATCTATATTGAACACCTTAAGCTTAACCCCCCCTCCCAAAGTTTTCATTTCTGGAGAAAGAAAATCTGTGATAATTCATATACATCTATATTCCTCAAGGGTGTAAAATCACATATCTGCAGTTCCCCTCTGGGCCGGACAGTCATAGTAAAGGGTGATATACTCGATAGCGATACGCGGCGGGCCTTAGTAGAGTGTGTCGTCGACTACCTATTCATCAACTTTTCAACTAATCATGTGTAAGTAATTCAATTCTATTCGGATCTTATTCAGTTAATCCATTACTTTACCCACATTGTATACTTTTACAGGATTAAAAAAGAAATTTTTTGTAAAAGCGGCAGCGGAAATTGTAGAGGATTACCCCACCGACAGGGAAGGCATTTATTTTGTGCTAGGTAAACCGAAGACGAAAACCACTGCAAGAACTTTAAGTAAAATATACGTCATCACGGACTGCGACGAATAGGATCGTATAATAATTAAAATAAAAGATTGTATTTTAGTTTAAAATAAAATTTAAAATCCTTTATAATAACCTTTAAATCTATAAGTATTTTATATCTTATTGTGTATGTATTATATATATATATATATATATATATATATTGTATATAAATAAATTGTTTTGTTCAGTATTCTATCGATTTCTCAGTTGAATTAACTTACTCTAATTAATACTTCATTTACTAATAAATCTTAGTATCCCAGATAATTATTGGTAACATGAATTGGGTATTACTTCTTAACATCATATATAATAATCAGTAGCATTTTAGAAAATTCACTATAATATCTGGGATATTCAAATTTAACATCTGAGATACTTAACAGTAATTTTGGACAATTCCAATACTTCTTCAATCACAAATGATAAGAATGTAATAAATAATAATAACTTTGTCGAGATTTGTATTTCTTTTTTGGATGAACAACGTTTGTCCATTTATTTTTTCCGTAGCTTGTGTCGTTTGTCCAAAAATTTAATTTTTCAATAATAATATTATTTCTTACGATTAAAACAAAAACTGCGCATCCTATCAAAAAATAAATTATAACAAATTTGTATCTCTTTTTTGGGTGAACAACTTTTGTCTATCGATTTTTTGTTTCGTACCATTTGTCGTTTTTCCACAATTTTTTCATTTTTATTTTCAATGTTATTTTTTATGGTTGAAACCAAAACTACACGTCCTATCAAAGAGTGAACCATAAAAGGTTTGTAGATGTGTTTTAGGTGCACAATTTTGTTCTTAACAATTTTTTTTCGTAGCTTGTGTCGTTTTTTCAAAAATTTAATTTTTTAAATTTTCATTTTTATTTTTCACGATTAACACAAAAACTACGCATTCTATCAAAAAATGATTAATTACAAATTTTTGGCTCTTTTTTGTTTAAACAACTTTTGTCTATTTATTTTTTTCGTAACTTGTGTCGTTTGCCCAAAAATTTAATTTTTTTATTTCTATTATTGTTTTTCACTAATAAAACAAAAACTACTCATCCTATTAAGAAGTTATTATCAACAAATTTGTAGATCTTTTTTTTGTATTAAAATTGTTGACTGTTCATCATTTTCCGTATCTTGCATAGTTTGACCACAAAATGGAATTTTTTATTTTTCATTACTGCTTGTGCGATCAAAATTAGAATTTTCAAACAAATTCAAAAAGTTGTTGAGATAATCTTGTAGGGCTTTCAAAAAGCAACGTTTTTCTTGACTTTTTTTCATGTCGTGCGTTGTTTAGCTTGAAATTTTCATTTTCGATTGATTTTTTAAATTTTGTAAATGCTATAACCCTGATCATTTTCTTTTTATCGAAAAAAGTCATTGGGATCAATTGTTCGAGTTTCCGAGTACTATGAATAGCCGTACATAAAATTTTAAAATTTTGAAACAAAAAATGGTTTGAAAAATTTTGAAAATGCTTTAACTTTTTGAATTTTTATCCAAAACAGCTGGTTAACGAACTAATTATTTTTTTAGGCTCTAAAAAAGTGTGCAAAAGCATAATCTAATCTAAAAAAAAATCTAAAATTGGTATAATAATAATATATGACAACCATAAGTCTGTTTGATAGGGTACCAAAAATACCCCATAAGTGAAAAATTGGGTTTTGCTGGTTTTTCGCGCTAATTATGATTTTTTAAAAGTTTTTTTCATATAAATTGTTACTTATACATTAGGCATTATTACTTTCTACTGATAGATGTTTCCATACATTGTTCAAACAATTTATTATTGTTCATAGCAATTTTCTCCTAGAATAGAGTTAGAAAATCGCACTTTTTTCCGGATTTTTCAACTGGCCCTCAACTTTTCTGTTAGAGTGAGGCAATAATCAATCAACTTTAACGGAAATAATTGTTTAACCCATTTATTATTATTTGTAATAATATACTTTCAGCGTAATACTAGAAAGTAGCTTTTTTCTAAAATTTTCCACTTTTTGTCTACTTTTCAATTAGAGGAAGGTAATAATTAATGTTACCAAAAATAATTGTTTAAATGACTTATTATTACTTTTAATAATATGCTCTTTGAATAATGGTTATAATACTGGTTTTAATAAGTTATAATAAATTATAATAATGAAAATTGCTGTTTTTCTGCAATGTTTTTGTCAACTTTTCGCTAAGAATGAGTTAATAATTAATGCAAGTTAACAAACATAATTGTTTGAACAATTCATTATTGTTTATAACTATCTTGGTTTAGAGTAATGCTAGAAAGTTGTGGTTTTTTTTCTGAAATTTTCAGCTTTTCATTGACTATTTAGTTATGAACAAATAATAAATGAACATCAATAAGAATAATTTTTTAAGTAGTATTTTGTTTCAAATTACAACACGAAGTTTATTGCAGCGCCTAAAATGAAAATTTTTACGTGTACACATTTCTATTAGCCCCCCTTCCCTTTCTCTGAAGAAAACAAGTTGTTTTCGATGATAATATACATATATACATAAATTAAAAAGGTATCAATCAAATAATTAATTACTATCAAGTCTAGTGCTAAATGAGACGTAAATGAATAATTTTTACGTTTTTATTTCAGAACAAAGATGTCCACAATGTTTAAACAAATACTTTGTTAACTCACATTAATTATAACTTCACTCTAACTAAAAGTTTGACAAAAAGTTGGAAATTTATAAGAAATTCGCAAGTTTCTAGCATTCTTATAAGAGAAGATAGTTATAAACAATAATAAATTGTTTGAACAATTATTTTTGTTTAACTTGATTACTTATTACCTTACTCTAAGTGAAAAGCTGACAAAATTGGAAATTTTAGAAGAAAACACAACTTTCTGGCATTACTCTAAGAGAAGATAAAATAAATAAAAAATAAACAATAATTAATTGTTATTAACTTACTCTAAGCGGAAAGTTGACCAAAAGTTGAAAATTTCAGAAGAAAACGCACCTTTCTAGTATTATTCAAAGAGAATATCATTAAAAATAATAATAAATTGTTTAAAGATTTTTTTGTTAACTTAAATTAATTATGACCTTTGATGTTGAATTATGAAAATTGAAAAAAAGCTGCAACTTTCTAGCATTATTCTAAGAGACTATTGTTATGAATAATAATAAATGGTTTGAACAATTATTTTCGTTAAACTTAATTGAACCGGCCGTTTGGTCGTGAAAAAAAATTATTTTTCCTTAAATTACATTTGAAATGACATTTCTTGCTATAATTAACTAACGAAATTAATTAAAGAATTCATGTGATTGTTATAAACATTTTTGTAAACAAAACTAAGATTCATCATTTTTACGTAGAAAAAAGACGTTTTTGTCACTGAAATTATTCTACAATAAACTAACAGTGATTCAAAAACTGGATATGAGACACTAAATAACAATTTGCGTAATTGTTAATAACAATTTCTAAAAAAATGTCACAGTGTGTGATAACAATGTTTAATAACTGAATTGATTATTTATTAATTAATTATCACCAATATTAACAAATTGTAGGCCAGTCTAACAGCAAGAAATTGCCTTTTCTGTGTCAAAATAAAATGAAATAAAAACTGAATAAATCTCCAATCAAACGGCAGATTGTGACAATTTGTTATAAATATTTTTATTGAAAGTCACGCAAATTGTTATTTGGTGCCTCATATCCACTTTTTGAATTACACTTAGTTTATTGTCGGATAATTTCAGTGAAAAAACGTCTCTTTTGTATTTAAAAATGATAAATCCTAGTTTTTTTTAAACGTTTATAACAATCACGTACATTATTTTTCAATCCAATTCGTTGATTAATCATCGCAAGAATTGTCATTCCCAAAATAATTGAAGAAAAAATAATTTGTTTCTACGAGGAAACGGCGGGTTCGGACATTTGTTTAAAGAAATTGTTATTAACAATCTATATTATTCATGTTTGTTAGAGCTCGAAATATATAAATGCCTTTAAAGACAATTTATCGAGAATTTGTTTATAAAAATATTTATAAAAACAGTAAATGTTAACTCATGATAATTTTTCGTTTTCGCGGTTTTTTCGAAAATTTTCCACTCCTTATCCCATTTTCAATTCAAGTGAGGTAAATATTTAATTAACTTTAACAAAATGAATTGTTTAAATAATTTATTATCATTGTTAACAATATTCAATTTGAATAATGCTAGGAAGTCGCCATTTTTTCTGAAATTTTCCACTATTTGTCTGCTTTTCACTTGGAGTGAGTTAATAATTAATTCAATTTAGCAAAAATAATTATTGAAACCAATTATTATTATTTATAACTATCTTCTTTTTTATTAATGCAAAATAGTTGCAGTTTCTTCTAAAATTTTTAACTTTTTACCCGCTTTTTACTTAGTAAAGTAACAAGTAATGCAAGTTACCAAATATAGTTGTTTAAACAATTTATTATTGTTTATAACTATCTCCTCTTAGATAAGTGCTAAGAAAGTTGCGGGTTTTTCTGAACTCTTAAACTTTTTATACACTTTTCACTTAGTGAGGTAATAATTAATGCACGTTAACAAACATTCTTATTAAAACAATTTGATTATTGTTCATAACTATCTTCTCTTAGAGTAATGCTAGAAAGTTTTTTTTGTGGAAAACTTTAGTTTTTCTTAGACCTTTTATTTATGAACAAATAATATGTGAACCTCAACAAGAATCATTTTGTAAATAGTATTGTTTTTTTTTAGGTGAATTATTTTTTCTCTTTTCCATATGTGTAAAAAAAAATTAATTTGAACAAAAAGTAGGTGGGAGGACTAGGTCTGCAAATGACTTGTAAATGTTTTTTTTTAAATTACAACAAGAAGTTTATTGCAAAGCGTGAAAGAAAAATTTGGAATTGCACATATTTTATTATCAGCCCCTCTCTAATGTTTATTTATTATTTGTTCATAACTAAAAACGCAAAGCAAAGTTAAACATTTCAGAAAAAACCGCAACTTTCTAGCACTTATCTAAGAGAAGATAGTTATAAACAATAATTAATTGTTTAAACAACTATTTTTGTTAATTTTAATTAATTATTACCTCACTAAGAGAAAAGTGAACAAAAAGTTGAACATTTCAAAAAAAAACTGCAAATATCTGGCATTAATATATAGATGAAGATAATTATAAACAAAAATACTTCCTTTTAAACAATTAGTTTTGCTAAATTCAATTAATTATTAAGTCACTCAAAGAGAAAAATAGACAAATAGTTCAAACTTTCTACCATCAAGCAAAGAGAATATTATTAATAATAATAATGAATTGTTTAAAAAATTATTTTTGCTAACTTGAATAATTTATTACCTCACCCTAATTAAAAAGTGGCAAAGTTCAGAAAAAACCGGCAACTATCTGGCATTAATATATAGATGAAGATAGTAATAAACAATAATACTTCTTTTTAAACAATTATTTTCGCTAAATTAAATTAATTATTAAGACACTCCAAGTGAAAAATAGACAAATAATTCAAACTTTTAGAAAAAACTGCAACTTTCTACCATTAAGCAAAGAGAATATTATTAACAATAATAATGAATTGTTTAAAAAATTATTTTTTCTAACTTGAATAATTCATTACCTCACTCTAATTAAAAAGTGGACAAAAAGTTGAAAATTTCAGAAAAACCGTAACTATCTGGCATTAATATGGATGAAGATAATTATAAACAATAATGCTTCTTCTTAAACAATTATTTTGGCTCAATTTAATTAATTATGTAGTCACTCCAAGTGAAAAATAGACAAATAGTTCAAACTTTCAGAAGAAACCGCAACTTTCTACCATCAAGCAAAGAGAATATTATTAACAATAATAATGAATTGTTTAAAAAACTATTTTTGCTAACTTGAATAATTTATTACCTCACCCTAATTGAAAAGTGGACAAAAAGTTGAAAATTTCAGAAAAAGACCGCAACTATCTGGCATTAATATAGATGAAGATACTTATAAACAATAATACTTCTTTTTAAACAATTATTTTTGTCAACTTTGATTAATTATTAAATCACTTCAAGTGAAAAATAGACAAATAATTCAAACTTTTAGAAAAAACCGCAACTTTCTACCATTAAGCAAAGAGAATATTATTAACAATAATAATGAATTGTTTAAATAATTATTTTTGGTAACTTGAATAATTTTTCGCCTCACTATAATTGAAAAGTGGACAAAAAGTTGAAAATTTCAGAAAAAAACCGCAACTATCTGGTATTAATACAGATGAAGATAGTTATAAACAATAATCCTTCTTCTTAAAAAATTATTTTGGCTAAATTTAATTAATGATTAAGTCACTCTAAGTGAAAAATATGCAAAATAGTTCAAACTTTCAGGAAAAACCTCAACTTTCTACCATTAGGCAAAGAGAATATTATTACCACTGATACTGAATTGTTTACAAAATTACTTTTGCTAACTTGAATAATTCATTACCTCACCCTAATTAAAAAGTGGACAAAAAGTTGCAAATTTCCGAAAAAACCGCAACTATCTGGCATTAACATAGATGAAGATAATTATAAACAATAATGCTTCTTCTTAAACAATTA
>CAKNYM010051118.1:8397-26589 GCA_932195095.1 Andricus curvator | reverse complement strand
ATTGCTAAATTACCGGAAATTTCAGGTAGCCAAAACTGTTTGGAAAAATTTTTTAAAATTCTAAAATTTCCGAAAATTTATGGAAAATTTCTAAATTTCCGGAAATTTATGGACAATTGATAAATTACCGGAAATTTCAGGTATCCACACATTTCTAAAATTTTCGGTAATTTATCGGTAATTGCTGGTAATTTATCAGTCATTTATGGTAACTTATCACTTCGAGTTTGTCCAATCATTATTCACTACTCACAATCAGTCTCTCAAGCGTAAAATCATAATGAAGTGAGGTTATTATTCCGGCAGTCCTGGAAAGTAAATCCGAATCGAAATGCGCAAGCGCAATAGCAAGAAAAAGTAATCTGGCTGGAACTGCGCAAGCGCAGCAGTTAGAAAAAGTCTTTTTATAACTGCTTTTTACCACGGCTTTGGAATTGGTCACTTCCCGCACGCAATACATGTCTCGAAAAGCGAACATTTCGTGCGTGCGTTACAAAATTTTTATTTTTTTATTTTCTCTCTTAAACTATGGGCTCTAGTGAAAAAATAAATATAATAAAGATATTTCATTTTTTTGCAAGGAACATTTTTTAATAACAGTTTTTTATTCTCAAACCCTTCTTTCGAACAGTACATCACTTAAATGTCAATAAAATGACATTTCCCACTTTTCTAGCTGAACTGCGTGTTCCAGAGAAAAAATGAACGTGAAAAAAACATTTTACTTTTTTATAAATGATTTTTTTATACATTTTTTATAAATGATTTTTTTAATACTTTTTTAAACACTTTTTTATATGCTTTTTTATAAAACCCTTCTTTCGAAATTATTCCATCGGAATTATATAATCATCACTTAAATGTCAAGAAAATGGCATTTTTCACTTGTTCAGCTGAACTGAGGGTTCTAGTAGAAAAACAAGTGCGACAAAAATATTTTAATTTTTGATAAACAACCTTTTTTGCTTATAACACTTTCGCCTAAAATCCCTTTTTTGGCCAATAGACCACTTAAATGTAAAGAGAGAGAAAGAGAGAAAGATTGAAATAATATTTTTTTAAAGCAGAATTTTAATTTTAATTTTATAGAATGACCATCAAAAGAACACGCGGTTTTTCCACAAAAATCGACAGTATAGGACAGTAGTGGTGTATGATATTTCATTAATGTAAACACTCTACATATTTTAAAACTCAGGAATCGTACTTCGTGAATTTAACATATTTATAAAAAAAGTGAGCAACACCAGACGACCGCAATAAGCTCGTATGCTAATATGAAATTCTGAGACAATAAATTGATAAGACTTAAAATATTGCTCTACCTGTCGTTTTATTTTTCGAAGTAATGTTTCAGATAAAATTTGTCCATTTTATGCACATCTTTCTTTTAAGTTATATTATATTCTTTTTATTTACATATAAGTGGTCTATTGGCCAAAAAAAGGGTTTTAGGCGAAAGTGTTGTGAACAAAAAATGTTGTTAATGAAAAAGTAAAACATTTTCCCGAAAATTCCTTTAAAAATGATTAAATTTTTGAAATCCTTTGAGACCCCATAAAATCCCACAAAATAAGATAAAGCCCTTTAAAATCCGTTGAAATATTTGATATTTTTCGAAATTCCTTGAAATCTTTAAAATTACCCTAAAAGCTTTGAGATTCCTTGAAATCTTTGAAATCCGTTAAAATCTACTGAAGTATATTAAAATCCCTTGAATTCTCTTCAATTCCTCTGAAATCCCTGGAAAATTATGGAATCCATTCATTTCTTTTGAAATCCTATGAATCTTCCAAAAATTGTAAAATTCCTAGAAATCTTTTAAATCTTAAGAAATCTAACGATATTTTTTGAAATTTCCTCGAATCTTTCAAATACCTACACTATATTCATTAAAATATTTTGGAAATTTTTAACTCCCTTAAATCTTGTGTAATCCTTCGAAATATTTTTAAATCGCGTAAAACTTCTTGAAATCTTCAATATCTTTTAAAATTCCTCTAAAATAGTATATTATATATCAAAGGATTTCAAGGGACTTTAGGGAATTTCAAGGAATTTCTAGACAACCTTAAGGAGTGAATGAAATGGGATGGAATGAAATTTAGAAGGACTTCTACGGATTTTAAATAATTTTAAATATCTCAAGGTATTTTGTAGGATTAAAGAAAATTTCGAATTTTAAACATTTCTAAGAAATTTCTAATGATTTTGTAAGATTAAAAAGATTTCGAAGATTTCAAGGATTTTTTACGGCATTTACATAATTAATGATCATAAGGAATTTCTATAGATTTCAAGGGATTTAGAAAAAGTGGAATGCTTTCCAGTGATTTCAACAGAATTCAAGAGTTTCAAAGACTTAAGAAATTTCAGAAAATCTCAAATATTTCAAGGAATTTCAAAATGCTTTTTTAAATTCTATAGGATTTTACGTGATTTCAGAGGATTTCATGATTTTTAAGGAATTTTGAAAAATATTACAGATTTCAAGATATTTTACAGGATTTTACTCATTTTTTGTGGGATTACTAGGGATTTCACAAGATCTGAGGGATTTTATCAATTTCAAGTGATTTCAAGGGATTTTTAGGAGTTTATATTATTTTAAAATATACCAAGGAATTTAACGATATTTCAACATTTTTAAGAGTTTTCAAAGAATCTTGTATGATTTTAGAAAATTTAAAGGGATTTCTACGAATTTTAAAGAATTTCAAGGATGTCAAGGGATTTAAAAACACTTTTTAATCAAACAATTTCATATTAAATGCAGTAATACTGCTTTTACAATTTTGAACTTTTATAAATTGTACAGTTCAAATATTTAGATTCAATTAAAAAATATATATCCACGCTATAATTTTCAATGCTCTAAATTGAAGAACGAATGAATAAATTCAAATTTTTTAAAATTATGCTATATCAAGCAATTTTAAACTAGAAACATTTAAAATTGAACGATTAAAAATTTTGTTTGTAAACTGAACAATTTTTTAATTATAAGTTAAATTATTTTTATTTGAAGTAATTTCACATAAATGATTGTTCAATTTTTATTTATGCATGAAAACTTCTTTTTGTTTTGAAATATTTTGACATATTCTCTTGAAATTATTTTTGCAAACAAAAAAAAATATTTCCGAGGAATCTCGAGAATTTTTGTATTATCTTAAAACCTTTCAAAATCTTCAAAAATCTACATTTCGTTTTAAATTTTTTCAAATCTTTTGAAATTTTTGCAAAACTTCTAAATATGTTTTAAAATTATTCCAATTTTTCCTAAAAAAATCCTGAAAAATTAAAAAAAAAAAATGCCTTAAAATCTTCCACATTCTTTTTTCACAATTTTGGAAATCTTTGGAAATCTTTTTAAATATTTCCTTGAAATTAATTTTTCAAAATAAAAAATTATTTTCAATTTTCGTAGGAATCTTAAGAAAAGGTTACTATTCTTATAAAACCTATCCGAATTCTTAAAAAGTTTCTAAATTTTTGGTTTGAAATCTGCAAAAATCTACATTTTGTTTTAAATTATTTGAAATCATTTCAAATTTTTAATTAATTTTGAATCTTTTCAAAACTTCTAAATATCTCTCAACCTTAGTCGAATTTTTTATAAATTAATAAGTTGAATATTTTAGACTAAAAAACTATTTGAATAGAATTCGAAATTTAAAAAAAGCGTTTAATTGGAATCTATTAATTTGAAGATATTTTAAAAATTTGCAATTGTTTATAAAGTTTCAATCGGACGTTTATATTTGTTCAACTAGTAAGGCTTTCGAATTGAAATATTTCAATTTTTAACGTTAAAATCTGTAAATTCTTTCATTGTTTAATCATTAATTAATTAATTTATTTATATTTACAGTTTATTCAAAACGATTTTTATTAAAAATGTTCTATTTTAAACGCCTCTTATTTTTTAATTGTTTAAGACTTTAAAACTGCAATTTGAAATTCTTTAAATTAAAAATGTACGCTAAAGAAGGAAGATGTAAAATGAAAATTTTTCAATGTAAAAGATTACAGAATGACGTATTGTGATTAATAAATTTGCAAATTACAATATTATATCATTTTAAGCATTATTAAGTTAAAAACATTAACAAATAAACGATTAACAATTTTTTAACGGAACCCTTTTTAAATTATTTTAATTTGAAGTAGTTTCAATTCACTTATTGACCAATTATTATTTATACGTCAAATTTTGTTGGAAATATTTTAAAATATTCTCTTGAAATAATTTATTCCAAATAAAAAATAATTTCATATTTTCCTAGGAATATGAAAAAAATATATTATCTTAACACCTTAAGAAATCCTGAAATAGATTCGAAATTTTATTTCAAAATCATAAAAACTCTACACTTTGTTAAAAATTTTTTTAATATTTTCAAATTTTAAATTATTTTTGTAATTTGTTCAAAAATTCTAAATATCTTTTAAAACGATTCGAATTTTTCCTAAATTTTTTTTTAATTCCTGCAAAATCAGAAAATTTTCCTTCAAGTCTTCCAGATTCTTTTTCGAAAATTTTGGAAATATTTTGAAATCTTTTTAAATATACTCTTAATATTATTTTTTCAAAATAAAAAATCATGTTCCATTTTCCTAAGAATATTAAGGAAATTTTTTTAATTTTCATGAAACCTTTCACAATTTTTTAAAGGCTTCTGAATTTATTGTTTCGAAAAATGCAAAAATGTACATTTTGTTTCAAATTATTACAAATTAAAAATGTTTAAACTGAATGGGTGAAAAACGCAATATTTTAGACTGAAATAATATTTGAATAGAATTTGAAATTGAATAAAAGCGTTTAATTATTTTTTGAATCTATTCAGAATCGTCTTGTAAAATCAATTATTGTCCACTTTTTATTACTTAAAGTACAGTTCAATTTTCTTTTATATTGAGTAATTTATATTGAAAGTTGATCGACTAAAAACTTTTTCGATCAAAAATTTGAAAATTCAAATGCTTTTAATTTTTTATTGTTTAAGCCTTCAAAACTGCATTTTAAAATTCTCTAAATTAAAAATCTACGCTTAAAATGAAGATCTAAAATGTAAAATTTTTAAAGTAAAAGATTTTAGAATTGAGCATTGTAAACTAAATGATATCATAATTGATAAAGTCAAAAATTGCACTTCAAATAAAAAAAGTGGAAACAGAACTTACTTTAATTTTTTACATAATTCCTCGAAAAAGACAAAAGATGGAAAGTGTTTTTTTTTATTCAAGTGGTTGGGTCGATTTTTCTTCTAAAAATTTAGAAAATTCCCGGTCAAAAAATAAATGAAAAAATATAATAGTTGATATTTCAATCAAAAAATATTTTTATTTTAAATCAAAAATATTAGAATCCATCCAAAAACGAGGAATTATCAAGAAAATAGTTGATTTTTCAACTAAATAAGATTTTTCAGCCAAGAAAAAAAAATTTGAACAAATTGTTGAATTTTCTAGTCAAAACGATTTTTCAGTGAAGAAAGAATGTCAACAAAATGGTTGAATCGTCAAGCCAAAAAGACAAGTTTTCTACAAAACACTTGAATTTTCAATAAAACTTGAAACATTTCAATTTTTAACTTTAAAATCTGTAAATTTTTTAATTATTAAAGAATTTAGAAACGTCTCGTTAAATCAACAATTATTGTTCACTTTTTATTACTTAAATTACAGTTCAATTAAAAAAATAATTATGTAATTTATATTTACAGTTGATCAAATAAAAACGTTTTTTATCCCAAATTTCGAATTTCAAAAGCTTTTAATTTTTAACTGTTTAAGACTTCAAAACTGCATTTTAAAATTGTTTTAATAATAAATGTACGCTTAAAAATGAAGATAAAATTGAAAAAATTTCAATGTAAAAGATGGTAAAATGACGCACTGTGATCAAAAAATTTGTAAATTTTCAAAATGATATTATTTTACGCATTTTTAAGCAAAAAGTTGAACGATAGAAATTTTCTTTTTAAATTATGAATCTTAAAAAAAAAGAATCTTCAACCCAAAAAAGCCAATTTTCTACAAAAAAGTTTATTTTAACCCAAAAAGGATGAATTTTTAACAAAATAAATACATTTTCCACCAATGAATAAAATTTGCGAACATAAAAGATGAATCCTTAATAAAAAATGTAATAATGGATATTTTAAACGAAAAAGATTTTAATTTTAAGTTAAAAATAGTTGAATTCATCAAAAAAGAGGAAATTTCAACAAAATAGTTGATTTCTTAACTAAAAAATATATTTCTAGTCAAAAAAAAGGTCCATAAAATTTTTGAATTTTCAAACTCAAAAGACGAATTTTCATCTAAATAGTTGATTTTACATCCAAACAAAGATTTTGCAGTTAAAAGAAAATAATTGTCAAAAAAATTGTTGAATTTTCAACCCAAATTGAAAACTTTCAATTTTTAACGTTAAAATCGGTAAATTCTTTGATTATTAACGGATTTAGAATCGTCTTGTTGAATCAACAATTATTGTTCACTTTTTATTACTTAAAGTACAGTTCAATTTTAAAAATAATCAAGTGATTTATGGTTGCAGTTGATCAAATAAGAACGTTTTTGATCCCAAATTTCCAATTTCAAACGCTTTTAATTTTTAACTGTTTAAGACTTTAAAACTGCTTTTGAAAATTGTTTAAATTAAAAGTGTACTCTTAAAAATGAAGATTAAAATGGAAAATTGGTAAGTAAAGGATTTTAGAAATACGCATTCTAAACTAAATATCGTAATTGAAAAAGTGAACAATTGAACTTAAAATAAAAAAGTGGGAATCACACCTATTTTAAATTTGTAAATAATTTTTGAAAAAAGAGATAGAAAGATTATTTTAAATTGCATTATATCACCACGTGATATAAAATTTGTGATATCTCAAGTAATTGGATAGATTTTTCTTTTAAAAATATGTAAAAATCCCCAAAAAAATGCACTGTCATTTCCCGGTTTTTCCCGGTCTCACGAAATTCCCAGTCATTTCCCGATTTTCCCAATGTAGGACAGTGTAATTAAACATAAAATCCAGTCAATTAACAAAAATTCCGAAGGTAATAAAAAAAAATGTATAGTTGTTTTTTTTATATGTTGAACATAAAATAAAATTTTGCAAAACGTGATCGGGTCGGCAATTTGTTAAAAAAAATTAATTTGCTAAATTTGCCCCCCATTGCTCCACGAAAATTCAAAACATTTTGCAAACTTGAGTGAGTAATTATAAACTTAGTCTCTATCCTGTATTAAATTTGCAAAACGTTCGTGAAGCGGCAACATTATTAATTATAATTAAATTATTATTTTGTTAATCACTCCCTAGCGAAAATACCGAAGGTTTTGCAAATGTTATATGACGTTGGTAATAAGTTGTTTATCACTCAGTACGATTTGCAAAATGTTTATAATTTTTGGCTAGTTTACAAAAGTAACTAATTTGTTTAATTATAATTTTAATATTATTGCCGGCCGAGCAACGTTTTGCAAATTTGATAATTTTCAGATCTCGACATTTCTAACATTTGCTACCCAAAAACGCAACCTTCGCAATTTTCGCTGGAATTTGAGGAGTCGAAATGCAAAAAATTTAACAATAATTTAAAAAACGATAATTTGCCTTATGTATTCAGTTTTGCAAATAATACAATAGTCTTTTCTCAATGGAAAAAAGCAGAAACAACATTTTGCAAAACCTTCGGTATTTTCGCTAGGGAGTAATTGAAAAAATAATAATTTGTTTATAATTAATAATGTTTCCGAATCACGAATATTTTGGAAATTTATACAGGATAGAGACTGAGTTTATAATTACTCACTCAAGTTTGCGAAATGTTTTGAATTTTCGTGGAGCAATGGCGAGCAAAAATTAATTTTTTTAAACAATTTTCCGACCCGATCAGGTTTTGCAAAATTTTATTTTATGTTCAACATATAAAAAACCAACTATACAATTCGTTTGAAGACCTTCGGAATTTTGGTTAATTGACTGGATATTTCCCCTGGTCTACTATTTTCAATTACTAGAACATTGTGCGCGCTACGCGCGCAATAATTACCCTTCCTTTAAAAAAAACTCTGTTCATTTTCCAACATTTTGTTTATTTTTATATTAAAATTTTATTTTTTAACTTCAAGATTAATAAAAATGTCCCATTATTTATGTTTATGATTACACTGAGAAAAATTTCAGATTATTGTCAAATAACAGTCAATATGGTATTTTTACAATAAATGAAAAATAGCCATGGTTCCATAGTTTCATTGCACTATCTACATTTAATAATAATTTTGAAAACCAAAACTTATCACAACCGGTTATTTTTTGCTAGTTCTATTAAAAATTATCACTTTTCAATATGAATAAATCTTAGAAAAACAGAAAAATGTGGAATTTACAAGGTATTTAAATAAGTTCTTGCTCAAATCATTCTGTCAATTTTTCATTGGTTTCAGGATTTTTGTCCCAATATATCTTGATTTGATAACTTCTTGATTCAAAATTCAACTATTTTTTTCAAATTTTCGTTGTAATTTAATTTTTGTAATTGAAAATTTAACTATTCCATGTTTTATTTAACATTTATATTGAAAATTCAGCTATTTGGTTGGAAATTTCTGTATTTTTTTGAAACTTTGTCTCTTATGGTAAAATATCTTAATCTTCTTGGTGACTAATTCACTTTTTTTGTGGAAAATTAATTTATTTCGTTAAAAATTGATGTTTTTTTTTAGAAAATTAATCTTTTTGCTTGACAATTAATTTTTTGGCTGAAAATAAAATTTTTACTGAACATTTAACTATTCTCTTTTTTGTCGAAAATTCATTTTTTTGGTAGAAAATTTAACTATTTTATTGAAAATTCATCTATTTTGTTGAAAATTTGCTTTTTTTCTGGTACAAATTTCTTTCAATTGAAAATTCAACTATTGGGTTAAAAGTTCATTTTGTTTGTTGATGATTAATTATTTTATTATATAATATTGGTGAAACTGAATTTTTTAAATTTCTTCACTTGCAAATTCAGTTATTAAGTTGAAAATTTCTATAGTTTTTAACAAAATAAATGAATATTCAACCTAAATGGTGCATTAGTCACCAAGAAGATTAATATTCTCGACTAATTAACCTTTTTGGTTGAAAATTCCTTTACAAATTTAAAATTGGTTTCAAAATTCATGTATTTTTTAAAAATTAATATTTTTGGTTCAAAGTTCATTTCTGTGATTGAAAATTAGTTTTTTTAAATTAAAAATGAATTTTTTAATTGAAAATTTAACTATTATATTTTTCGTGGAAAATTTATATTTTTTGATAGACATTTAATCTTCTTGGTTGAAAATTCATTTATTTTGTTGGAAATGTATCTTTTTTGGTAGAAAATTCATCTTTTGGGTTGAATTTTTTTGGTTAAAGATTCATTATTTTAGTTAAAAGTAAGTTTCTTTACTTGAAAATTTAACTATATTGTTGAAAATTAGTTTTTTTTTGTGTTGAAAATTAATTTTTTTACTGAAAATGTGGCTATTCCATTTTTGTTAGAAAATTTATTTTTTAAAGTTAAAAATTTTATTCTCGTATTTTTTTGGGTCGAAAATTCAATTCTTTTGATGGAGAATGCATATTTTTGGTTTGAAAATTCAAATTTTTCTGAAATTCTGTCAATTTTTCATTAGTTCCATGATGTTTGTCCCAATATATCTTGATTTGATAACTTCTTAATTCAAAAATCAACTATTTTTTGAAATTTTTGTTTTAAATTAACTTTTTTAGTTGAAAATTTAACTATTCCATGTTTTATTTAACATTGATATTGAAAATTCAGCTATTTGGTTGAAAATTTCTGTATTTTTTTTAAACCTTGTATTTTATTGTAGAATATATTAATCTTCTTGGTGACTAATTCACTTTTTTGTGTGGAAAATTCATTTATTTTGTGAAAAATTGATGTTTTTTGGTAGAAAATTTATCTTTTTGGTTGACAATTAATTTTTTATCTGAAGATCAGATTGTTTACTGAAAATTTAACTATTTCTTTTTTTTTTGTCAAAAATTCATTTCTTTGGTAGAGAATTGAAATATTTTGTTGAAAATTCTTTTTTTTTTAGTGAAACTGAATTTTTCTAATTTCTTCACTTGAAAATTCAGCTATTAAGATGAAAATTTCTATAGTTTTTAACAAAATAAATGAATATTCAACCAAAATTGTGAATAAGTCATCAAGAAGATTAATATTCTGGACGAATTAACCTTTTTGGTTGAAAATTCCTTTACAAATTTAAAATTTGTTTCAAAATTCATGTATTTAAAAAAAAAGTAATATTCTTGGTTGAAAATTCATTTATTTTGTTGAAAATGTATCTTTTTTTGGTAGAAAATTCATCTTTTGGGTTTGAATATTCATTTTTTTGGTTAAAGATTCATTATTTTAGTTAAAAATAAGATTTTTTAGTTAAAAATTTAACTATTTTGTTGAAAATTAATTTTTTTGTTGAAAATGAATTTTTTTACTGAGAATGTGGCTATTCCATTTTTGTTAGAAAATTGATTTTTTAATGTTGAAAATTCACTTCTCGTCTTCTTTTTGGGTCAAAAATTCAATTATTTTGAAGGAAAATGCATATTTTTGGTTTGAAAATTCAACTTTTTGTGAAAAATTCATTTGTATTATTGTGTTGAATTTTTAATAACTTTTTATTGGGTTAGTTTGAGTTCTTTGTAATTATTAGTTTTTACAACTCTCTGACCGATTTCAAGATGATTTAAATTTTAGATTTAAAAAAAAATTTATAATCTGTTTACTGTTATCATCATTTTCAAAGAAAACTCAAAATGTTAATTTTTTTTTGTATTTAAAAATATTTTGATTGGGTTAGTTAGAAAACCCTGAAATTTTGTCAGTTTTCGCGTATCTCTCGCCGTTTTCAAGATAACTCAAAATTTTCTTTTTTTTTTGTATTTTAAAAATCTTTAAAGTTGGGTTATTTTGAGTTGGTCGAAAACAAACCCCCTCTGCAAAAACCTTAAAACGTTGGTCGAAAGCGATTCCCCTCTTTGAAGCCCTGAAAATGTTGTTAGTTTCCACGTATCTGTGACCCTTTTAGAGATACACCAGAGACTCGCTATTTGAACGCGCGATCGAACGCGTTATATGAATTCCTAGAATTGCTGGTTCCCACAGTTTCTCAGGAGGCAGGGCGAGAGACGGTTGCGACTGCGCCTCTGAAGGGACGCATGCACTATACTACTCAGTCAAGTAGATTGCGCAATATTATGGAAACGATTCAGGCGGCCCTGGCTGTTTACGTTTCGCTGTACGCGTTATATGAACAAGACCATTTTCAGGCAACCCCTGAGATTGTTCGTCTATCGAGTCTCTGGTGTAATTCAAATTTTTTTGTTTTTTTCGAATTTGGAACATTTATTTACTGGTTTAGGTCGGGGTGGCCGAGAACCATCCCCCTTTAGTAAACCCTTAAAATGTTGTCAGTTTTCGCGTATCTTTCACCGTTTTCGAGATAACTCAAAATTTTGATTTTGTTTTGCATTTTGAAAACTCTTTCCTTTCCTCCACGTTTAGAGTGACTAACAATGAATTATAACTAACTCGACTTATTTTTTATTGTGCTCCTAATTTTCAACTATTTTATTAATTGATTGTAATAATTAATCCAGAAATGTTGAATTTTGAAATTTGCGCCTACTTGAATTATCGAGTTATCGAATCTTGCTCCCGATTCTCGACAGCTGATTGGCTGATTCTACTGTGACTTACATTATATGTCAATGGCTAACTTAATTGACCAATAGGGTTTAGGGACTACGCATGAAGTTAGCCGCAAGGCATGTACTTTTTATAACACGACTCAAATATGAGTCCAAGGCCTGCATTGCGGACAAATGAATGCTCACAAGCTAAAAGAAAATGTTTTTCACTTGATGAAACTGATAAGTAATAATAATAATAATAATAATCATGCATATTGTATGAAAAATGAATCATCACTATATTTGTCAGCTGGAATCTATTGTTATTGAGACAACTGTAAATTTTTAATTGCCGGATGTGATAGTCGAGAAGCGGATAAATCAGACCTTGGCTATCTAATTCAAGAATACCGTTATAGTGCAGTGCTTTTAACTCAATAGGATCATAAACCTAATCACTTAGTTGCAAACTCAGATTTTCAAGATGCATTCAAACGATCTCTCTAAACTCTAAGTTTAAAACTATCTTTAGAAACTCATTTTTTAGATTAGGACATGTACTTTTATTTTCAATCTATTTTTAAATCGAAACTATTTCAAACCAAGTACTTTATAAATTAACATTTTGAAATTGATTCTAGGGGAGAATAAACTACAATATGTAAGAGGCCGTACTTAAATTACGTACCCCCCCCCCCCCCTCACTCTTTCTGTACGTAATTTTTAGTTTCCAAAAATGTTTTACTAGTTATTGCTATAGTAGAATTAGGCAGGGTGTCCGAGAACTTCATTTTCAAAATTCCCTTATTTTTCCTTGTCTAATTTTTCATTTTCCTTGATCATTAATATTCGAATACCAGCATTTTAATCTTGAAATACTTTTAACATAGAATCTCTTATAAATGGAATAAAACAGTATTTCAGATAAAAATTTAAAATGTTCAAATTTATTAATTTATTTTAAACAAAAAAATATCTTTTCTACTACAAAAGATGGCTTTTTAACAAAATACTTGAATTTTCAACAAAATAATTAAATTTTTAACGTAATAGCTGAATTTTCAACCTAAAAATATAAATTCCCAACAAAAAGTGTCATAGTTTATATTTCAATCAAATAACATGAAATTTATTTTTAAAAAAAGTTTTTTAAACCCAAAAAGACGAATTTTCAACAAATAAAGATTTTTCACTAAAAAAATAAAATTTTACCTAAATTGTTGAACCTTGAAGCGAAAAGACGAATTTTCTTTACAAATATTGAATTTACAAAAAAAAATGACTTCAGAAAAACATTATTTTTCCACGAAACTGATGCATTTTTACCCAACAAAAATGAAATTTTAAAACAAGATAATTATTTTTTTTTTACCAAAAAAGGTGACTTTGCAACTAAAAAAGCTCAATCTTAAAAAAATGGAAAAGTTACATTTTCAGTTAAAAAATTAATTTTAAAAAAAAAAAAAAGACTTTTCCACTAAACTGTTGAATTTTTAACCAAAAACATAAGACTTCAATCAAAGAAATAAATTTTTAACAATGTAGTTTAACTTTTACCCAATTAGTTGAATTTGCAATTTAAAAAGATTAATTTTCAACAAAATAGTTAAACTTTCAACCAAAGAGATGAATTTTGAACTAAAAATATAACTCTTAAAAATAATGATTTCTTAACAAAGTGATTCAACCAAATCTTTCAAATAAAATAGTTGAAATCTCAAGCGAAGAAGAATAATTTTTAACCAAAAAGTTGCATTTTCATTAAAAAAAAAGAAATCTCTACCAAAGCGGATGAATTTATAAATCAAAAAGGTAAATTAAAAAAAAATAGTTGAATTTTTTGTTAAAAAAGATTTTAGTTGACTTTTCACGATCAAAATATAAATTTTTAACAAAGAAATAAGTTTCTATGAAAAAAATTGAATTTTCAATCCAAGAAGACGAATTTTTACCCGGAAAGAATGACTTTTTAACAAAATTGTTGAATTCTGCATTTTTATCAAAAAAAGATGAAATTTCCCTTAAGACAGATGAATTTGTATTTTTTTAAAAGTTGAATTTTCATCCAGAAAAGATTCTAGTTGACTTTTGAAGATCAAAATATGAATTTTTTAACAAAAAATAAGTTTCTACGAACAAAATTGAATTTTTCATCCAAAAAGACGAATTTTTTCAACCAAAAGGGATGAATTTTTAACGGAATAGTTGAATTCTCTATCAAATAGTTCAATTTTTATCCAAGAAAGATGGAATTTGTATCGAAGCAGATGAATTTTTAATAAAAAAAGGACAAATTGTTTTTAAAGTTGAACTTTCATCAAGAAAAGCTTTTAGTTCATTTTTTAACACCAAAATATGAATTTTAAACAAAAAGTAAATTTTCTACGATATAGTTAAATTTTCAACAAAACAGTAGAATTTTCAACCAAAAGTATGACTTTTTAACAAAATAGTTTTATTTTTAACCAAACAGATGAATTTTTATCCAAGAAAGATGAAATCTCTCTTAAAACAAATGAATTTTTAATTAAAAAAAAAATTTTCAAGAAAATAGTTGAATTTTCATCCAGAAAAGATTTCAGTTCCCTTTTCAACACCAAAATATTAAATTTAACCAAAAAGTAAATTTTGTACAAAATAGTTAAATTTTCAACGAAACAGCAGAATTTTCAACCAAAAAGTATGACTTTTCAACAAAATTGTTGAATTTTAAACCGAACAGTTGCATATTTTTCCAATGAAGATGTAATTTCTGCTAAAGCAGGTGAATTTTGAAATCAGAAAAACAAATTTTCAAAAAAGAGTTGAATTTTCAACCGAACAGTTGCATTTTTATTCCAGAAAGATGAAATATTTCTTTTAAAACTGATGAATTAAAAACAACTTCAAAAAAATAGTTAAATTTTCATCCAAATAAGATTCCAGTTCACTTTCCAACACCAACATAAGAATTGTAAACTATAAGTTAATTTTCTGCTAAATAGTCGAATTTTTGACTAAAAATTATGACTTTTTAACAAGATTGTTAAATTTTCAACCAAACAGTTGCATTGTCCAAGAAAAATGAAAATTTAACTAAAACAGGTAATTTTTTAAATCAAAAAGACAAATTTTCAAAAAAAGAGTTGAATTTTCATCCAACAGGATATCAATAAACTTTTCTACAGAAAAATACAAATTTTAAACAAAAAGTAAATTTTCTAGGAAATAGTTGAATTTTCAGAAAAAAATTGCATTTTTGTCCAAGAAAGATGCAATAGTTGCCATATTAAATTAAAAAGACAAATTTTCAGAAAAAATATTTGTCATCCAAAAAAGATTTCAGTTGACTTATCAGCAACAAAATATGAATTTTAAACAAAAGGTTATTATTATACGAAAAGAGTTGAATTTTTAACTCAAAAAGACGAATTTTTAACAGAACAGTTGAATTTGCAAAAAAAATTATGTCTTTTTAAGAAAATTGTTAGATTTTCAACCAAATAATAAAATTCATAACTAAAAAGATAATCTTCAGGAGAAAGTTTTTTCGAACTTGCAAAAATTACGTACATGAGTGAAGGACCCCCTCCTCCCTGACGTAAAAAATCGTAACAAAATATTTCGACCCCCCCCCCCACCTTGAGCTGTTACGTAATTTAATTACGGGCCATACTTAAATTACGTAACGGATTATATGCCCACTCCAAGACCCATTGCCCCTGGTAACGATCCGTAACCAAATATCCCCCCCCCCCCCCATTACCATTTAAATATGTACCAACATTTTAATCTTGTAATAATTCTAACATAGAATCTTTTATGAACGGAATAAAACAATATTTGAGATACAAGTTTAAAATTTTCAAATTTATTTAATTATTTTGAACAAAAAAAAATTGATTTTCTACCTTAAAAGATGACTTTTCAACAAAATACTTGCATTTTTAACAAACTATTAAATTCTCAACAAAATAATTGAATTTTCAAAATAAAAAGATGAATTATCAACAAAAATGTGTAATAGTTGATATTTCAACCAAGATAGATGAAATTTCAACAAAATAGTTAAATTTTCAACCAATGATATAAAACCTTCATTCAAACAAGAAAACATTTCAACAAAGTAGTTCAACTTTTACTCACGTCGTTGAATTTTCAATTAAAAAAGTTCAGCTTTCGACAAAATAATTAAACTTTCAACCAAAGAGATGAATTTTCGACTAAAAATATGAATCTTCAACAAAAAAATGATTCCTTAACAAAGTGGTTCAAACAGTGGTTTTACAGAAATTTCTACTAAAAAAGATGAATTTTTAAATCAAAAAGAAAAATTTTCGAAAAAATAGTTGAATTTTCATCCTAAAAAGACTTTAGTTGACTTTTCAACACCAAAATATGAATTTTAAGAAACAAGTAAATTTTCTACGAAATAGTTTAATTTTCAACAAAACAGTTGAATTTTGACGAAAAAAGATGACTTTTTAACAAAATGGTTCAATTTTCAACCAAACTTATCTTATCTAAGAAAGATGCAATTTCTACTTAAATAGATGAATTTTTAAATTAAAGAGAGAAATTCTCACCAACAAAAAATAGTTGAATTTTCATCTAAAAAAGATCTCAGTTGACTTTTCAACACCAAAATATGCATTTTAAAGAAAAAGTAAATTTTCTACGAAATAGTTGAATTTTCAACAAAACAGTTGAATTTTCAACAAAATAGTCGAATTTTTAAATTAGAAACACAAATTTTCAAAAAAAAAAAAAACATAGTTAAATTTTCATCCAAAAAAGATTTCAGTTTGACTTTTTAATATCAGAATATCAATTTTAAATAAGAAGTAAATTTTTTACGAAGATACTTGAATTTTCAACCCAAAAGGACGAATTTTCAACAAAACAGTTCAATTTTCAACCAAAAAGTTGGATTTTTATCTAAGAAAGATACCATTTTTACTAAAATAGATGAATTTTTTAATTAAAAAGACAAATTTAAAAAAAAATTGAATTTTCATCCAAAAAAGATTTTAGTTGACTTTTCAGCACAAAAATATGAATTTTCAACAAGTAAATTTTGTAGGAAATAGGTGAATTTTCTACCAAAAAGAATGACTTTTTAACAAAATTTTTGAATTTTCAAACAAATAATAAAATTTATAACTAAACAGATAATCTTCAGGAGCAAGCATTAATGCTAATTGAAGGCCAGAATCTTAAACTTGTAACATTTTCAACCTAGGATCTTTTATAAACGGAATAAAACCATTTCAAAATTAAAATTGAAAATTTTGAAATCTATTCTGCTTGACAGTTATTTAAAGTTACATAAATTCCTTGACTTTTGCAAGATTTTTTTTTAAATCCTTGACTTTTCTCTGGCCAATAATATTCCCTGAATTTTTAAAAAATTGTTCCCTTAAACACAATAAAAATTTTGAAAAAAGTGACCTTCCAATTCAGAAAAAAATTAACAAAAATTGCATCCATTCCAACTCAATACAAATGATGAAAACAAAAAAAGTCCTTTTCCAGTTCAGAAAAAATTGAAAGCCAAAACTTTTTCCCTTCCAAGTCAATAAAAATGTTAAAAATAAAAAAAAATATCCTTCTTCCAATTCATAAAATACTGGAATCCAAAATTTCGTTCTTTCCAACTCGATAAAAATCTTAAAAATATAATATGACTTGTATTTTTAAATTTGTATTGAGGTTGAAAGGACGAAATTTTAGTTTTCAATTTTTGTTAAATTGGCAGGAGGGCATTTTATATTTTTAAGATTTTTATCGTTTTGGAAAAAAATGAAATTTTGGTTTTCAGTATTTTGTGAATGGGAAGGATATATTTTTATTTTAAACATTTTCATTGAGTTTAAGGCGAGAATTTTTATCTTCAACATTTTTCCGAATTGGAAGAGGGTAATTTTTCATTTTTAACATTTTTATTGTGTTGGAAGGGAGCAAATTTCGGTTTTCAATTCTTTCTAAATTTGAAGAGAAATTTTTTTTTCATTTCTAAGATTTTTATCGAGTTAGAGAGGAGGAAATTTTGGTATCATATTTTTTCCGAATTGGAATTCCAGTTCGGAAAAAGAAGTTTTGAATATTTATTTTATAATTGCTCATTATAAATGAACAGTCAATTATTGCTAAATATTTGAACATTCAATTATATATCTATTATTTTTAAATTATTTTTAAATTATTTTTAAATTGAAAATAGTTTCTAATGTTTTAATCGGACTTATTGGACTTATTGTTCAATTTTTAACACTCGAATTACAGTTTAGTTTTAAAAATCACTTATTAATTTATAGTTACAGTTGGACAACTTGAAACGTTTTTTATCCCAAATTTTCAAATTCTGACGCTTCTAATTTTTTAAGTCTAAAATAGAAGATTTCGATTTTAGATATTAGATTTTGGATTTTAGATTTTGCATTTTAGATTTTAGATTTTAGATTTTAGATTTTAGATTTTAGATTTT
>CAKNYM010051116.1:79979-106101 GCA_932195095.1 Andricus curvator | reverse complement strand
CTTTCTGTATGCGTTTGTGTTTGTCTTTTCGTTCTTGGGATTGCACCCGTGTTTTGATTTGATTGTACTGTTCCCCAATCTAATTCTCTCCTAACCGTTACTGATTCGAAATTTAGGTTTCTTGCTGAATTTTCTGTTCTACCTTTGTTTTCGACCGATTGACTCTCAATGTTTTCATTTTCTACATTATTTGAACTTGCTTGTGCATTACTTTCTTCAATTATAATTTCTGGAATTATCTCATTTTCCCTGTTATCCCTTACATTTTCTACCGGATTTGCCATTTTCGGAATAATTTTTATTTTTCCTGATCTTAAATGCATTCGATTTTTATTATTCTATTTCTATTCTCACGGCCTAGCTCAGGGTTCCTATGGCTGATTAAAAACCGGCACGTTCACTCAGGTGAGCGTCTCGGTTTTTACTACTGCGGGGTTGTGCGTGGCCTGACCACGTAGCGGAAGTATCCACTGAGCGCGGGAATGCTTGGGGTTGTTTGGCTTACGTCACTGGAACGGTGATTTCGCGCGCCAAATTTTGTAACTGACGCCGCTTGGCTTCTAGCTTTCGCACTTTTTCTTCAAATTTTTTCTAGTTTTTTCCTACTAGTAATTTTTGTTCTTCTGTTTTTATTTTTCCTATTTTCATTTCCGTTTTTATCTATCTACGAAATTGTTATTTTTAGTTTAGTTTTTGTTTTTAGACCCCTCACTTATCTAATCCTGCTACAAGGAATACAGATATGGCGTTTATTTTTCAGGGTAATTTTTTGTTTTATTAAAGGTGGCAGAGCTTGCGAGCACGCGAAGTATACCAACTATCTTTTAACGACATATATCTACCCGCACTTTTTCGACTAAATACATACAATTCTACCCGCACTTCTTTCTAAAACATTTCATTCAACAATTTCCTGAAAACAAATTTAAAACAAATTCCATCTAAAATCAAAATTTCAACTCAATATTATTTAATTCTTTCCCTCAAAATGGCACACATGCATCTAAAGTGATTTTTTTTTTTTAAATCTCTCATCATTTATGACTTCTTCTCGACTTGGAGGGGATTTTTGGTGGGAATTGTGGGTTTTCTAAGGAGGGCGCCAAATTTGTGAGGGATCTCGCAAATTAAGGGAAAGGTGGGATTTGGAACGTCGAGAAGCGGGTGAAGTCAATCATGGCAGAGCAGAATTTCTATAAAAATGGATTTATTATCCGACTTACAAATTGGTGGTGGGACCTGCTGGCCCACGGGCGATGGTAAGACTCGACGGCGTAGCCCGAGAGCAGGTTGGATGACGCTGGATGGCGTCAGGGTGGCCTGGTGAATCTGGGAGACTCTGAAGGGCGTCGTTTTAGTTCCCGTTGAGGGTGGTGGCAATCGTTAGCCGGATACGGTGACGGTCGTACTACCAGACTCAGGTGTAGAGAGCACAAGACTGACGATTCAGGATCAGGATTTGGGTATTAGAACCAGGAAGTGATACTCTCCCCACTCCTGGTCCTAGGCCCACAGGGTCGTACGTTTGTGGGGTGCTTGTAACTTTGTTACAGTTGAAAATACTGACCATGCATAATCGGACGTACTTGGGCGCGGTGAGCGTGACAGGATCACAGGAGAGGGGCACGTGGTCCAGTGATGCCAATGTTGGCTCCCTGAGCTACTGCGCTTGCGTCAGGACCGCGCGCTGGTTAGCTGCAGTTGGCGCACAATTCAAAACTGGTGTAACAAACAATTCTTGTAATCAAAATTCAAAGTTTTGACCGAAACCGTTTTGAAGAAAGCAAGTTTTCTGGGTTTCGTAAATGTTTAGACATTTTCTCAGTTTTGTTACAAGTTATGTAGCAGATACCTCGAAGCGGAATCGAAGTAATTTTACGAAGTTCCATAAATGTTCAGTTTTTTTTTTGTTTTGCCTACAAGTTATGTAAGAGCAATTCTGAGAGATACCGAAAACGTTTAATACTGTTGTTAGAAAAGGTGTTTTGTTATTTAAATCGTGATGAATAAATTCAATAAATTTAAATCAATAATTAATCAATTAATTTAAATTTAGTGAATTGAAATCGCGATAAAACACACTTTTGGTGAACTCTCACGATCTTGTTACATATATTTTTTTTTCTCGACGTTACTCATTTCCGCACTACCCTGGAGGTAGAGTATTCGATCCGTTTTTTTCCTGTTATCCCCAGAAGGCCTAATCCACTATTTTATCTACTTATCTATCCATCATGCTGAATATTAAGAAATTGTTTTATTTTTCATAAGAGGAATGTGCATTTGAAATATGCTTTTACACCTCTTCATGCATGCTCGCGCGTAAGCATGCATTTGCAAGCTGTCATTCCAACGTTCGATAAATCTAGGAATATAGTAGTAATTCTATAGTAATATTTCACATCAGAAAAAAATTTTAAAAAAAGATAACTGACATATTAGTACATTTGTCGGAGGTTGGAATAAGCGCTTGCAAATGCATGCGTACGCGCTAGGATGTATACAGAGATGTAACAGCACATTAACAATACGACTGTTGGGTAGCTACGCCAGCGCCAGCAATTTGAGCCTATTAAGAAGAAATTTGATTTTCCCTAGTATTAAATTTTTGATTAAAATGAATTGATGTTCACTGCTTTTTTCATTAACATTACTCCAATAACTTCGAGATACCGAATAGTTCGTGTTTCAGATGGCGCTGTTGTCAAGGTCAAAGAGGTACCCTACAGGCGCATTTAAAGGAAATAAAGAAGCGATAACAGCAGACTAAAGCATATTCAATACCACCACCACTACCAACACCACAATCATTATGCATGCGTGTGAGAGACATTCTAATTTGAAGAAAAATACCTAATTAAGTAAAAAAGAGGGAGAAAAAGGAAAAAGTCAACCAACCCACCGTTGAATTAAAAATATAAGATAATAAACTAATAGACTCATTTGGTATCATGAAAATAAATAAAGATTTGCATATTAATAAGTTTTAAAAAATTAAAATTTTTATTTAATAAAATTTTGCCTTTTTCCTTTATTCTTCCTCCGTATTTTTTATACTACTATGTTTATACTACTATTTTTTTATTTTTTCTCCTCATCTCATCTCAGTTGAATCCATCAAATCACCAGAATAATAAGGCACTTCATAAAACTTTGTGTTGTATTCTTTCAGCATTTTCATAAAATGTTCCTTGGATTTGTCTGTCGCGTTGAAACGAATAGACAATGACGATGGGCAGCGTCCATTTTCCGGATAGAATGAGCAGTAGGTACATCCTCATCTGGCGAAATTACTATTACGTCAGATGAAGGAGGGGGCCGAGAAAACGAAAGGCGCATGCTTTCGCTCTCTTTAGGGTGCATGCTTCCGCTCTCTTTAAAAAAATGAGCTTATCTAGACATCAGATGAACTTCCGTTAGTTAAGGCGAACGTGAACTTGTGGGGACTCACAAGGAAAGGAAAACCGATTCATCACCTCTGCCACTGCCACCAGCAGCAGTACCAGTAGCAGCAGTACCACCATCATCAATGTACACCGCCATTTTATTATCATGCATACAATCCCGATGACGTACATTCAATGATGACCTACTGCTATAAAATCGCCGACAATTAGTTAGCAATTAGGCGGCCCACAACCACCATCACTACCACTACTATCGTCCATTCTGTTGTCTTTCTCCTCGAGTTGGTGAAAAGTTTCCCTCGCAGTCCCACTTGGGCCTGCTTGAGGTTCCTCTTCCAGAATTACCAGTCCACGGCGCCATTCGTCCAGAGAAATATGAACAGGCACTTCGGAAATAATTTGGGGTTTAACGCTGATCCGGAAGTTTTCTACAACTGGAGCATCAGCAGTGGCTGCGACTTTCTGTTGAACAAGTTTAGGAGCAGGACCAGCAACTATTGACGCTTCTGCCGCAATAGATTGCGTAATAGAAGAAATAGCAGTAGGCACTTTCTTTTTCCTGCATAGATCAACAGATGCAGCAACTCTTAACGCCTCTTCTGCAATAGGTTGCGCAGTAGCAGCAGACACTTGTACAACAAGAGCAGAATCAGCAAGGGCATGAGCAGCAACGTCAGCCTCACGCTGAGCACGCACGGAAGCATGATACATGGCTAAGCCAAGCCCTTGCCTGCGACGTTTCTCCTTGTGGATACCCCTGGGATTCTTGCAGAGCCAACTACGGCTAACATTGCAAGGATAACGAGTTGGAGATTGAGTTGCAGGCGGAGTAAAAGGACGAGGAGGAAGTCGGGTGAGCACAACATACGGGAGAAGCTCACTGGGCATTACGGAAGATTTTTCATCTTCCACGACGTTTGTATTACCCTGCAGTACTTCCTCCACCATTAAGATCTTCTCAAATGTCTGAACTGAGAGTTCCTTTGCAGACGCAAATCCTACACATGCAATTCGCCCCTCATTAGTAGCAGGTGGAGTAGAAGGACGAGGAGGAAGTGGGCTATGCAAAACACATGGAAGAAGCTCACTAGGCATTACGGAAGATTGTTCATCTTTCACGACGTTTATATGGCCCTCCTCTACTTCGGGAACCATTGAGCTCTCCTCAGATGTCTCAACTGAGGAATTTTTTGCAGGTGCAAATCATCCACGTGGCGTTCTCCCGTTCACATGTGGATTTTTCTCGTTATAGACCCGATGAGAGACAATACCTTCGGGAGCTATGTACAAACCGTCTATGGGCAGAAAAGTTGTGGATTTCTCCGGGCCGGCGAAGATTTTCGGCCAAACCTGACAATTGTGTCAAATAACTTTTGCCACTTCGTCTGTAACATTGTTTGGGAACGCTTCGGCAAAGAACATTGTTCCGTCAAGAGGAGCTAAAGCGGAGCGATTATCAATGCTGGCGACTATCTCCTGAACAGTAATATGCGGCGTTTCAAAGTGGACGAAATTCTTTTCATCCTAGCTATTACGATTGCACTTCATCACATCGTAATTGAGATAATCTTCTGTAAGGATTTTGGATAGGAGCTCAGGCCGTGGATTTTTTACATCAGCATAAAGAAGCCCACTACGTCTGTACGCATAAATGCCAAATGCAAGGACAATGTGTTTGGCAAATCCTACAGACGCTACCTCATCAGAAAACAATGAAACATTGGGCTTATTCTCATCACAGACTTGGAACAGAGTTTCTGCAGCCAATGGACAAAAAGGCTGGCCGTCGCTGCAGAGACGGTTACGATCCTCCTGAAGGTAATTGCTCATGTTCCACTTCTTGTACAAGTCTTCAAACCTTTCCGCGGCACCAGTCTTTTTGTCACGTATGATACTCGCTGCGGAGTTGTGCACTGGCTAGAACAGAACCGTATTGCGAACTAGCATTTCCCAATAGAATGTCCCACCAATAGATGTCCGTGATGGGAAGCAACGTTTCTTGCAATCTCTAATACAACTAATGACCTTGTTCATTGGTGGCTCAAATTTCGCCTTGCAAAGATTCGTGAAACGGTCATCTTCACGATGGTTACCACCCAGCATAAACACCATTGTCAACGCATCGATTGAGGGATCAGGCCAAAAAAACTTCATCTGATTGAGCTATTTGTCCTGAAAGTGGCCTGAGGAAAGCCAAGCCATCATGAATGACGAATCGCTCCAGACGAATGTTGAACCTATAATTCTGATGCCTCTGAAGATGACATTCCAATTGGTTGGCGTGGTTTAATTCCCGGCTGGCAAGTGTCTTGAAACTCGGTTTCAATGTGCCATTTAACTTACCCTGTAACCCCAGATCATCTCTCGGCAAGGGGTTACTATTGAGCAAGGTATTGTAGGCGTCACGCTCTGGTAGACCATCTGCATGGTCATCATGTTTCAGTGAAAATATGGGTGGCTTCTTGAGCGGAACATGAGGCGAACCCACATATTCCTCAGCGTCAACTTTACTGCAATATCCATGTTAAGAACATAGCATAGAAACCGCCACAGTGCTTTGGTACGTAGGGAATGATTTGTACCACGTCGCATATGCCTTGATATAGCACACATTACCGTCAAAGTTTATAAAAACTGAATGCTCATTCATTTGGTCAGGATGAGAGATTGTGGGTGTCACTTTTGCACTGAAATATCCCACTCTATTGTCATTAATAGAACTCAAATAGTGCGTCAGCTTACTTCCACGCGTCACCAACTCGCGCTTCAGTAAACAAACTTCTGACTAACCACACGGAAAAAATTTATCCGTAAAAAAGTCACGAACTAGTAGCTAGGTCTCGGATATGAGAAAAATTCATCGGATATTTATGTATTTTCGTAAATAACCTGCGAACTTTGAGAAAGATTGAGGAACTCGATGTGAAAATTCTAAAACGGTTCATCACTTTTTTTTACGTGAATAATTACAAAAATATTACGAGTGATTGGGAAAAGATTCTCAGAGCACTCACGAGCTTGCCCGACAAATCTGGGAACTCCAAACTAAGTCGCCCTGTACGAGGGCCACGCACACACGCGCGGTGCGTGTGTGCGCTCGTATGTGTGCCTCGAGCTCGTCGAATGAGTGGCTAGAAGTTTTATAATACCTATTTTGTTTGGCCTCGATGGCTGCGCGTGTTTACGCACTCCTGGTTTATGTTTAGAAACTGGTGAGTCAGCAGTGTTTGAGGTTCGAATCTTCTGAGTTGCGAATTTATAAATTAATATAAAATTAAATCGCACAAATAAAATTTTTCCTCTTTTTATTTCAGTCTGAAATTTTCAGGAACTGTTCGTAGGAAATTCGAACTGTTCGTAAGAAACTTCGAAATTTATGCATATATTTCTCATAGAAATAAGGATTTAATGTTTCATTTTTTTATCTCGTATCCGAGACCTAGCTACAAGTTCGTGACTTCTTCACGGATAAATTTTTTCCGTGCAGAGGCAATACTTTTAGCGGGATACATTTCACAACCCACATCCACAATGTGCGTGTCGAATTTCGCTTCATCATGAAATACATTTTTGTACAAGTTTAGAAAGTTAGAAACTGGACAACGCAAACCGTTCATACGCACCGAGAAGAAGAGATGAGGAACATCATGTTTTGCCTGAAAGTCTTCCTTAACCGAATCAACACGTTCAGCAAAGCTCTCCCATTCGCAACTAAGAACGCGGATAGCTCTACCGTATGTGCCAGCTGGTTCCTTGAAACCATCAGGGCCCGAACGAGAACGACGACTTTCGCAAATGTTTGCCGCCTCCTTTGCGCATGGTAGAACGACTTCCTGCAAAAAGGTCTCTTGAACAGGGTCATACGTGACACCGTCTGCTTTAGCCCTGAACCCAACGAGGACGTAAACTGTAAGGTTCGCCGTAATATGAACAAGAACCCACTCGTACCAAGGGATCGTCCATATATTACGTAAGACGTTTTTCTTTTGTTTATATCGTTGTGTCCTTTTCAACTTCACAGCAATTTTATTCTCGCCTTCATTTAAACAAAAGAAAAACGTCTTACGTAATATATGGACGATCCCCAACGGAAACCCTCAACGCCTGTAAGCGAAGATGTTGTGAGAAAGGCTCGCAGCTTGACTTCTTTTATCGAATGGGGGACAATGGGGGACGGTAAATCGGAGAGTTCCGCGTTATTTTCAGATTCTCTTGCAGCTATCAATTTCGCCCAAATACCTTCCATCGTATCTGCGAATTGATTGAATAGAGAGAAAAGAAGAAAAGAAAAATATAACATTAATTTCAAATTCAAAGTGCACCACGTATCAGCGGGCGGGAATAACACATTCCCGCCCGCTGATACCGGCACTCTCGAAGTGCGCATGCGTCAGCGCCATCGGGCAGCCATATCACACTTTCCGCTGGCTCTACAGGCAAGGGAGTCTTGTTTATCGTGCACGTTGGACAAACAATTCTTTTTGATTCTATTATTATCATTTATTTAAACTTGGTCTCTGGTGAACCCGGTTTTTCATCATAGCCACGGACTAAGTCAAGTGACTGATGAGATGAAGATGTTATAATTTATTTAAATGCGACGTTTGAAATCATTTGCGATGCTCTTGTAGGTACAAAATCAGGAGCATGGTGTAGTTTGCAGTTTATCTTTACCGCTGTTATCCTTACGTAGCGGCCGTGAGTGTTGGAGGTGACAACAGTCATCTCTGGATGCTTTCTAAGAGCTACCATGAAAAAATAAAAATAATGTCTCAGAATTAATATGGTTACAGCCCAATATGTCGAAGGCATTTTTGGTTAGAGTTGGATTTTTTATTTATTTTTTGAATAGCATGCACGGGGCTGTCCCGGTACATATCATCAGTCACGGACGCATTATTAAAATGCAATCAAGTGATCTAATAAGAACGTGTGTCCCTCGACACATTGGACAAAGCCTGGTTTTTACCCCACCATTCACGGACTGGGTTGCAGTCAAGTGCATGATGGGGGGACCTAGAGCTTAAGGTGGGATCCGAACCATTAAAACCTCGGTGAAGGTACATAGAAAAATTTCAAGAGGTACTGGCTCAGGGATCGAACCCCGGACCTCTAAGGTGAAGTCCGAGCGTCTAACCAACTGAACCACCGAGGCTTCCTGGGTGCTACCTATATTTAAAGTGTGGGTAGTTATACGACATCACTAAGAGCGGAGAAAAGCTCGTGAGAATTGATATTTATCGGGCGGTTCAGTTGCCTTAGGTATAGGCTCTCCGAAGACTCGCATGTATTTTTCCTGTGCACGTGATACAACAAGATCGAAAGGTCTAAATTTGATAATGGTCCTAAACACCATATCAACGTACGAATCAACCCCCATGTTGGCATTTTGGGGTAACCTCGTCTCAGTTGAAATCCAAGGAAGGTTAGATCGGATAAATACTTAGATGCGTGTGACTTCTCGACGTTTATTGGAAGTCCAAGAGGTTCCAAGATGCTACTAAGGTCTCGTGGATAAATAGGATGATTAAAACCACAAATTGAGTCGTCACCGAGTACAAGTATATACTCTAAATTGTTCTTTGATACCAAAGCCACATATGTCATTAGAATGTAATTGACAATGCTTCCAGTTAATTGAGTAAAATAACTTCCACTCGCAATACCTCCTGACTTAACAAATCTAGCCATTGCACATCCGAATAGGTGTATTGATGAAGTAATCGACAATCCAATCCCACATATTGTTGACAGCGTCTACGCGCGCCACACCATAATCTTGATAACGTAGAAAGTCTATATTGAGGTCAAGAATATCGAAAGCCTTCTGAAAAATCCATTCGGGTACGTTCTTATCAAAGGATTTAAAATCCGTGCCAAGAAAGAAACTCCCTTTGGCCTGCTTTATGATGGCCATAGCACCACCTTTACCCATCTCTTTTCCGTAAGCAATTGGATATTTACCTCGATAATACTCCCTGATAAGAGGTAAGGCGAATACAGCCTCTCCAAATACTACAGTAGCAGGATAGCCCCAAACGAGACGGGCCTTAACTTATCCTTGATGTACTAACTGTGCACGCACAAATGCACAACAGTCAACGCTTGGAACACGTTCACCGCACTTTATTCGATGCCAGAAAAGTCTAACTTTGCCGACAGCATGATGATCATCGCGAATCTGCCCTTTCGTCTTGTATCCCATTTGCGTCCACGGTAAACCTGATGATTAAGACCATATGTGTAAGTCTTGTTTGAAGACGTCATTTAAGTGCAGCATTGGTACTTGAGATGGAAATTTGAAAGCGTGTGTTGCTTGGGAGATCGCTGTGCGCATGAAGGCGTAATTGCATATCTTTCCTGTTGGTCGATAGCATTTCATGTCTTCCCTCATATGTGATAGAGAAATTCTACTTCGTTCATAGTCAGAACAATAAGGAAGTAAACTCTCCAAATACTTGCAAGGTCTATCTATAGAAAATCGTTGGCCGAAGCCTTTCACTTTTTCACAGTATATTCCGTCACATATAGGCGAAATTGCAATTCGATATTATTATTACTTCACAAACGCACGCGGACATACCCATATACAAAAAAAGAGGTCAAAAATTGAAAGCCAAAAATTAAAAGTCGAAAATTAAACATGTGTTTATCACAGTCATCTGTCGTGTGCGCGGGATGGCCACAGAAGGCAATTTCAGCCGCTATCATTGTTCACTCTCAGAAAACTCTGGACGATGCGGCACGTGTTCAGCAATACTGCCTTCTGAATTAGATATAGCGAATTTCGAGCTCCCACTTTTTCCAGTATTTGCACGCACCTCGCATGAACGTTCCCAGTGGAGGAGATCACGACCGGATGGATGGTGACCTTGTTCACCCTCCACACGGTCAGGATCTCCTGCTTCAGCTCCGAATATTTCTGGATCTTCTCAGTATATCGCAGTCTAATGTTGTTGTTAAGGGGAACGCTTATGCCTATTATTCTCACGTGTTGGGCACGTTTATCTAACCGGAGGACATCTGGACGATTGTGTATGACTCGATGGTCAGTCAGAATAGTCCTGTCTCAGTAAAGGAGATGGTCTTCGTTCTCTTGTACTTTAACTGGGCCATATTTGTAGTAAGGCTCAAATCTCTCTAGTAAACCAGTGTTCAGGGAAATTTGTTGGTGAATGATCCCAGCAACTTCATTATGTCTGCGCGTATATTATTGCGAGGCAAGCATCGTACAGTCATCAATGATGTGCTCGATGTTCTCATTGGGATTTCCACAAAGGCGGCATTAGTCAATAACTGTCGCCATATTGAGGATGTGTTCTTGGCAATTCCTCGTCTTGATAACCCTGTCCTGGATGGCAAAGACAAATCCTTCCGTTTCCGGAAGGAGTTCTACCCGCCTTAACCAGAGGTTTGAGGCATCACTATCTACGCTAGGAAGATCTTATGTTTGGAGGTGTTGCTTGTGCAACTGTTTACCCCGCCACTGAGCAGCTATCTGTCCAGCGTTGAGATGTCCGATGTTCTGGAAATCAACAGTTGCCAGTTTTAAGGGGGTATACAGGTCAACTCTACAGATGTAGTTGTTACCACGATACTATTATTATTATTATGCTTAATTTATTACACACCTACACACAAGACATCTTATTGTCACGTATACATATAACTGGATGCTTGAATGACTTGAAAAAATTGTAAATAATCGCTGATGATTCGAACCGTACGAAAACTACCGAACAATATATCTAACTCACACCACGCCCTCCCTACGATCTAAACAACTGATCTTTCGAACCCTTGGACTTTCGTCTAAAAACCTTGGCTAAGGGTGTGGGGACACGGATTTGAATCATTTTTGGTGAGCGAAGTGGGCTTTATTTGCTTTTTAGTGTTTGTGAGAAAGTACGTAAATAGTCTGATGTAAATATTATTATAAAACACTCCTATCAATACCATTTTATACTTATGTATTACTTGCTGAAATCGGATCTTTTATATTGTAAAATTCAACCTGTTGGGTGAACGTCACTGCTTTATGATCTCGAGTGTTTCCACTTTGTTTCTATTTATAATTATATGGTGCTCTTTTCACGAGCACTTTGCTTCCCGTTAGCAAATGTATTTGCTTCCTCATAGAGGAAGCATTCGTTATTTTTATCAATAATAGACAAACCAAAGTCTTCATTTTTATCAATTTGAAAATAGAAATTTACAAAAAATACAAAATTACAAAATACAAAAGAAATTTCAAATACAAAGACAAATCAAATTTTCTATTCCAAATGATAATTTTTCGAGCTGGAAAAGGGATGGGAAAAGTTCTGTCGCACCCTATTCCTTTCCCAGTTTTATAATTTCTTTACAAAAATTGTCAGAATTATTCTATTTGAAAATTTATGATCAAAAAGTCCTTTCTATTCATGCGTCAACTTTGAATTATGTCGATGAAAAAGTTTTTATTTTTGAAACAGATGATTTAAATATTAGAAATGGGCATAACTTCCTCAATCTTCAGTAAAGTGTATTAATATTAGTTATCAATCGATTTGCCTCGAACCAAAGAATCTTTTATATTCTTGCATCCACTTTGAATTGTGCTAATGAAAAAAGTTTTACTATAAAAAAAAAAACGATTTTTAAAATATTATCGAGTGCTAAAAAAAATGCATTAAATATTTTTCGAAATCCTTCGCTCAGTTTGAAGATATTAGTTGTGAAAATAAGCCCTCCAAATTTCATCAGTCTATCTGCAACCGCGTGTTAACAAAAAAGTGTGATGTCCACACACACACATCCGGACAATTGCTTATAACATTTTATTAGACATTTTTAAATTGAGGAAGGTTTAATTAAATGAATTGAAAAATATTGGAAAATGTTATCATTACAAAGCTTCCTCTATAAGGAAGCAAAAAAGCTAATATGGCCTTGCATAATTCTATATTTGTACCGACTGTACTGTACGGTAGCGAGACATGGACCTGTCAAGAAAAGGACAAGAGTAACATTAACGCGATTGGCATAAAACTTCTGCGCACAATATACGTGAAAACACTGATGAAAAAAGTCCGAAACGAAATGATCCTCGAAGAATGTGGTACAGGAGAGACACTAGTTGACATATGGGAAAGAAATCAGTTAAG
Source organism: Andricus curvator (assembly GCA_932195095.1). Classification (NCBI taxonomy): domain Eukaryota; kingdom Metazoa; phylum Arthropoda; class Insecta; order Hymenoptera; family Cynipidae; genus Andricus; species Andricus curvator. The sequence goes on along the minus strand of CAKNYM010051116.1, from coordinate 93,548 downwards.
ATGGTTCGGACATGTTGTAAGAATGAAGGATAAACTTCTAACGAAACAAGAGACATTAATCCGAAGAGACATAAGAAGCCATAGAAACACGAGAGCTTGCATGAAAAAATGCATGGACGTGAAGGAAGCTAGAGTAGTATGCCAGGACAGAAAAGCGTGGCGACAAATAGTTTGTAAACAGAGTGACAATAGAGTGAATGACGCCTGAAACAAAGACCTTGCATACTAATGGGCCCAAGCGGGGAACCACACACGCTCTTCACTTGAGGTGATCGCTAGAGAGATTTATCAGCAACCTGGGTCGGAGCAGTGTTGCGGAACGAACGTGTCATTTAAATAAATAACACGAGAATTCTAGATCAATCGAAAAAATCTATATCTCCTGACTCACATTACTACTTTCCTCACCGAGCAAGTCACGCCTACCCCCAAAGGGAGGTGAAACCTCCATCTCCAACTGTCCCGTCTGCCGCGTAAGGTCATCCGCGGCTAGAGACCTGGGGCTCTATTCTCGAGTTCGTTCGAAACTTTCCGTATACGTAAAGTTTCGAATGGTAACTTACGTATACGAGAAGAAAGTCGTATTCTCGAGCACTCTTCGAATTTGCGATTCGAGTTATTCGTATACGAATATACTGAACAGCGTTGCCACGTTTAACTCACATCAAAATTCTAGTGCTTTACTAGTGACAAACAATTTGAGCAATTGAAATTATTTGTAGAGTCATGTGTGAAATTGCGCCAAACATCTGGATGATTTAAAAATTGAATGCTTTCGCTGTTAGTTGAATTGGGAAGAAATATAAACAAAAATTATTACAACACAATTTATTTATAATGTAGAGAATAATTAGTACTTTCAGAGTTTCAGCAGACAAGTGGGAATTTGATTAACGCGATGTTATAAAAGTAGGATCACAACATAAAATTATATAAAATTATGATTGTATTATTATAAATTAGGTAGTGCAAACGTTTCTGGCAAATTTTGCCGAATTAGAACTTTTATTTCAAAATTATCATAAGATTTATAATGAAATGTACCTACAATTTATAATTAATTATTTTTTAACCTCAAAACAAAACAAATTTTCAAAGAATTTCAATACAAATTAGTATATGTGTCTCAAAAAAGGTAAAATATTCCCAAGTTTTCAAACCAATTAAACAATACATAATCCACTTACTGTATTAAATTTGTAAAAAAAATGTGTTTTTATCACTCTCGATCCTGTCACTTTTTATAATGCACGCCTCACAAATCATACCATTTAATCACTGCGCATGATCAAACTCTTAATTCGTATACGAATATAAGTTTCGAGTGGCATATACCCACTCGTTGCATTTCATACGTAACTTTCCGCATACGAACCGCCAATGAGTGTTCGAGAATAGGGTTCATTGGAAGTCATTCGAAAGTAGCAAGATTCGTATACGAAAAAAACTCGAGAATAGAGCCCCTGACTCCAAGGAACAGTGTTTTACGATGTTAACTCGCGTAAATTTCACGCTCTTGCTTACCTTCTAGGACAGAAGGAGCAGAAGTGAATGACGTATACGTTCCAGTTGCATCGGGATTGGTGGCTTTAACCCTTGCGTTGCCACCCAAAAAAACTCACAGCATCTGCCACCCCGGTACCTGGGTACCCCGCCCACGGAATTGCTGTTGAACGTCCATTGTAACTTGAAAGAACTATGTGTATTCAATCAATATTTAATTATTCATATTCTAGGAAGGTATTCCTAGTATTCCTACCTAGAACGCAATCATAAAATGGCGTGTTTTCCTGCCTCCATAAACGAACGAAAAAGTACGCGTTATGAGCGGTGTCTGGCGGCGCGTTGGATAACACAGGCCGACAAAAATTGGCAAAAATATTTTACCAGGAACCCGAGTATACTTTTCCGAAGGTTTTTGGCGTGCTGAATCCAAATCCGAGGTCAGGATTTCTCTAGTGGCTCTGGTTTCCTGTCGGGTTACCCGGGTGGCTCAGCTGTGCTTTATTTTTCAATTGCAAAATATTTCAAGCTAAAAAATTTCTAAAAATATGTGCAATGCAAATTTCGATAGAGAATCGGTTCAATCATGTAGATTCGAGAAGCATTCAGCCTATATTTATTAGAAAGAAAGTTATTTAACAAAACGTATGCCAATGGGTACCCGGGTACCCGGGTGGAAACACAAGGGTTAAGGAACCATGGTCGTAGCTTTCGGAGCCTACAACTTCTCATGATAATATACACGCTCTGTGCAAGCAAGAGCGAGAAACAATTGGACATGTTCTCAGTGGATGCTCAAAATATGCATGCTACGGGTACATAGAGAGACTCAATGCGGCTCTAAAAATGTTATATTACCATCTTAGGCACATCTATGTTGTTGATATATTGCCCGCCTTGCCATACGTCCAGGGGGAACTCGAATCAGTTGTGGAGAATGATCAATGTGAGATCTACTGGAATTTCTCATTCTCCACCACTCAACGTATCAGTGCTACAAAGCCGGATATTGTCCTGCAAGATCTGAAGACAAAGATCATTTACGTGATTGAATTCTCGGCACCAGCCGATGGTAATATCACGGCGAAGGAGGAAGAAAAACGGGCGAAATATCCAGCACTTCTTTCCGAGCTGAACAGGTTGTACCAAGGCTACAAAGTCCATCCTAGAGGTATGCAAGCTTCATTTCTTAGCCAACTTAACAAGATTCCGGTTTGCCAGCGTCAGGCTCATTCCATCGCGAACCGGATGCAAAAGGCTGTTCTTGTGGGACCACTTCGTCTGGTCCGTCAGCACTGTTCCTTATAACATTCTACAAAGATTGGTAGCTCTAAAAAAGTATCCAGAGGTGAAACCTTCATCTCCAACTGTCCCGTCGGCCGCGTAAGGTCATCCATGGATAGAGACCTGACTCCAAGCAACAGTGTTGCACGATGTTATCTCGCGTAAATTTCCCGCTCTTGCTTACCTTCTAGGACAGAAGGAGCAGAAGCGGATGACGTACACGTTCCAGTTGCGTCGGGATTGGTTGCGATTTTATATGCTTTTGATGTATTAATTTTAATACGCATGGTTGTATCAAATTTAATATTTTTTATAACAGTGTAGGTAGCAAGTAAGAATACAAAACGGGAAAGGATGAAAAAAGTTCAGGCTAAATACAGAAAAATTTTTTTAAATGAAAAAACATGACTTTTTTACTTCAGCTAGATTATATACAATAAATTGAAAATCCTTTTATCTGAAGCCTATTTAGTTTAAATTAGAATAATAATTCATGTTTTTATTTTTTTTTCAAAACAAATTATTGTCTAGATAATTACAGTTTGAAATTCACTAAAACTGGCAAAATTCACGAAAATTATATGCAAAAAATTTGTTTGGAAAATAACAAATGATGGCATTTTACTCTAATCGAAACTAAATAAGTTTAAGGTAAAACATTCTTCAACTTTTTAAAGATAAATATTTACCTACCCGAATCCAAAAAAGCCAGTTTTTCTACAACGTAAACATAAACGTACTAAAACAGTACGCACGACTAAAACTTCTTTTATAATTTGAAAAAATTCTAGTAAATTTCTTTCACTAAAAGAGAACAAGTAGAGGGGTACCGTTTTATAAAAATGATCTTTTAATTTTTTAAGTGCCTCCCTAATATTAGATTATTGTGAAGACTTATCAAAATATAAGCAAACTTCTCAACTTCTTTCTCTTACATTTTTTCATTTTGTCTGCGTTTTTCTTATTTCTCAAACAGGCTTTAAGTTTTTCAAGTGGAAAAACAATGCGCAGTTCCGATTGATAATTATAAACTTCTCAATGCACAGTTCTGAAAAAGATTAATTTTCGAGGCCATAGGCTTTGTTAAAAATTCAGTTTTTTGTTGAAAATTTATATTTATTTATTAAATTCTCATGTAAAATTATGTAAATGAAACATTTTTAAAACTGGTTTTTAATACAAAGTTAAGCTGTTAGAAATAGAAGGAAATTGAAGTGTTGAAATTTCAATTTTGAATTTTCTTCGTTTTTCAACAATTGAAAATTCAACTGTGTAAGATTCAGTTGTTTTTTTTCATTATAAATAGTTGAATTTACAGCAGTTAAAAATTCAAGAAAAAAGCAAATTGTATATTAAAAACAAGTGTTAAAAATGTAATATTTAGATAATTTTACATTACATTTTGTTGAAAATTCGTCTTTTTGGTAGAAAATACAACTATTTTGGTAGAAGGTTTAACTGCTTAGTTAGAAATTAACTTTTTTGTTGAAATTCAACTGCTGCGTAGAAAATTTGTCTTTTTGGCTTGAAACTTCGTCTTTTTTGGTTAAAAATGTAACTGTTTGGTTGAAAATGAATCAGTTTTTTGAGAAGTTTTAAACTATTTTGTTGAATTCGAACGGGAGAGTGTGCAGACTGGATTTGCCACCCCTTTTCTGAGGCCGCAACTCGCTCGCCGAATTTTAGTTGATTTTCTCGGGAGACTGAGCGGCAAAAGGCCGGAGCTGTAAAGCGGCGCGGCTCCCACACACCCTTCTGCCAAATAAGGGTGGTTGTCGTGTCCGTCAGGCCCCGGAAAGGAAGGAACATCGGAGGAATTCTGTGAGGACTGAATCCGAAGAACTGGCGTCAGGAAGTGAAAGGTTTTGTTTTGAAAATTCTCGGTTGTGAAATTTGTGAAAAGAAAATTTTCCTTGTTAAAATTTATTGTGAGAAAATTTGTTTATTTTATTAGCTTTCACAGAAGCCAGAATCATCGAGAACTTCTTACGGTAAGTCGGTTTGCAAACATTTCTTATCGTGTTGCCAAGTCTCTTGAGTGCGGTAATTGAACGTTTTTTTTTTCAATTTTTGAGTCGAGGTACGTGTTTGCCCTTTTGTTATAAAAATGCCACAAAGAGGTAGACGTATAACTAGACTCCCTGGGCACGGTGCCCAGGGCGCTGGTCGCGTTTCGCGGAGCGGTTCCGCTAAAACAAATAAATGTGTCAACGAACCCACAAATTTAATATCTGATGCCGACTCAGGACCATCAAGAATTTTACAAACGATGGAACTCCGCGATTAAATAGAGATGTAAGCTTGGCCGAAAGCTAACTTGCGTTGTGTGAGGGTCCTGAGTCGCGGACAATTGGAGTGACTGCCGGAAGTTCAGTCAGTCAAGTTTCAGGTGTTAGCTGTAGTACTAATCTTTTTCCCTTCCGGAAACAGAACCGGAACACCCAATGCTCTCCATAGCTGCCTTAGAGTTTTTGCCTAAAAGTTTTGACGCGCAGAATATGTCAGTAAATCGTTGTGTGAATGATTGCTTGTACGCTAGGAATTCAATTGCGGCAAAAGATCGTCTATACTCTCAAGGTAAATTTTACTGAGCATAGGAATTTAAGTCAATTGAATACTGCATTGGCAAAAGTTGCTCAGAACGTACACGAATCCGTTAGGGCTTACGGAGGCAGGGTGGGAAAAATTTTAACTAGTCTCATTGAATTCATAGAGGATCAAAATTCTGCCCTTACTGTGCAGGTTTTAAGTAAGTCGGCACGGGATACGGCAAATTGTTATTTAAATTTAGTCAAAGAAAAAGCCAGATCCATTTTTTAATTTTGACTTCCTCGACAACGTCATCTTCAGAGTCCAGACGCGCGCCCCTAAGATTTCGTGGTCAGGAGGTTTCAGAAGTGAATATTCTCCAAGTCTCATAGCAAAGCACTAATTAAATTTAGTCAAGGAAAAACCAGGGCCATTTTTTAATTTTAGCTTCCTCGACAACGTCACCTTCAGAGTCCAGACTCGCGCATTTTTCTAACCCGAACTCCATTCCAATCTCTTGAGTGTACTCTTTGACAATGTCTAGAGCTAGATAAAAAATTCAAAGATTTTTCGGGTTTCAATCGTGTGCGAAACTATGAATGTTGCCGACGTTTCGTGAACATTGCAGTTCACTTCTTCAGGGCTGACCTGAAACTGAAGTTTCAGGTCATGTTGTTCTTAGGTATGTATTCTCTACGATGCCTGTGATTGGCCAGAGTGCCCCCTGGTGTGGGCTGGTTGAACTTGATTGGCCAATCAAGTCTTTTTTAAAAAACCCGGGAGGACGGAAAGCCAAATCGGATTGGTATTATATCCATTGTCCCTATTGTCTCAGAGCTAGATGTACTTTCTCTTTATTTTTAGCATACATCTTAAGATCATCCACGTAAAATACATGAGTGACCTTATGCTTTCGATTTCCAGGTTTGCCGCAGAGGTACCATTCGGAATGTCGAAGTGCTAGAGCTAGTGGCAATAATGTAAGGCAAAAGAGGAGAGAGCTAATGGTATCGCCCTGAAACAAACCTCTGTGAAAGGTGACACTGTTAGTGATCAGACGATGTTTTCCTGATGAGATAGTAAATCTGGTTTTCCAAAGCGGCATTAATCTCTCTATGCACCTCACGATGTGTGGATGAATCTTTAAGCTTTCCAACAGACAGATGATAAGTCTATGGGAGGTTGAGTCGAAAGCCTTCCGGTAATCAATCCAGGCCATCAATAGCAATCGCTGATAGGATGCTGCGTCTTTGCATACACATTTATCGATTAGCAGGTTCTCCCGACATCCTGCTACGCCTTTCTTTGAGCCGCGTTGTTCGTACACTTCTCGCCACACAAGTCCAATTGTCCGAACAATCCTATCATGATGGATAGCTGTGAAGATCTTATACAGTGTGTTCAGACAACTTATTGGCCTGTAATTCTTAGGGTCAGCTGAGTTGTCCGTCTTCGGCAGGAGCACTGTGCACCCTTCCACCAACCACTCCGGAATAGGCTCTTACGACTTTAGATATGAGGTGAAAATTCGGGCCAGATGCTGGTGGGTTGAATGAAACATTTTCCATCAGAAGGTCTTGATACCATCTGGTCCCGGAGCGGAATAGTTCTTCATGCCTCCTAATACGTTTTTCACCTCCTCGGTAGTGATAGGTGGGCATTCCTCCTCGGATCTTATGAGGGCATTGCACAGCTCCTTAAAGCTATTTATATTCTTTGAGTTTTCTTTCAGTGGATGCTGGACTTCGTAGACTTCTCTCCAAAGAGTCGATATGGGTCAGACAAAAACTGTTGATTTTCTATGGCCCACCTCTCTCTCCGCTCTAGACTTGTCCTAGCGTTCGATAGTACTCGTATTCTGTCAACAATATGCTGCCTGATGGTCATTAGCTTTAATTTGTTGAGTATGTGATAACGGACCGTCAGCTCGCGCGCGAACTGTCGAACCTTGGCAGTGAAAGTCCTGCCAGATGTTATTTAGGCAATCACACGGTGAATGCGGGACGCGTACTGTCTGGCCCAGCCTATCTTTGTGCTGAGTTGATGCATTCGTCTTTTGGTCTTATGATCAAGCATTGGTTCTGTAAAAAATCATTCAATAATTAATTGATAATAATATCTAATTATTCTGTAAAATGACCATAAATGACCGAAAATTTCCATACATTTCCGCAAATTTATAGACATTTGTAAATTGAATCCGGCAATTTTTGATTGATTTTTTGATAATTTGGATTCTTATTTATTCAAAATCTAATATGAACTGAAATCATCTATGTATTTCGAAAAATACCTGAAATCATTCCTTTGTTATACAAAATATCGTATGCGCCAAGGGGGAGAAGCACTTTTTCTCCCCCTAGGTGCATAATATACTATACCATACAATAAATGTACACCAAAAAAGATTACAATAAAATTGCAAAGATAAAATTTTATGAAAGTGTAATAGAATCATATAATTTAATACAAGTAAAATTGTAGGAAATTGAAAAAATTATATATTAATTGCAGAAACTTATTTAATAATTTTAATTAGTAATACAAAATTTTCAAGAAGAAATAAATGCATACCTACAGGAGAGAATCAGAATATTCTGTTTCTTTTTTCATTCTTCTGGTTAATAATGAACGTGAATATTCAATATATATTTTTCCAAATTTTATTTTTTGTCGTCAACTTCTTAATATTAACGTTGGCTTAATACTGGCTGTTGCCTTGTATATCCCGCTAAGCTTTTGTCGTCAACGAGAGTCTTCTCAGTTGTTAAAAAAAATGACTAACGGTCCACACGCCACAAACACTATAAAAATCTTACATAGAAAATTGTCTTCAACATTTTTTTGAAAATTACCACAATTTGTTTCTTCTTCAATATTTTGAAAAACAATAGTTCAACAAAAACAGTAAAATATTTCCATAAATTGTAGAATACACTCTATATATAACAACGATAAAATATTTGCAGGATTTGTGAATTATCAATTCCATTTATAATATTGTGTATTATCTTGACTGATAATACAATTTCAATTCTTGAAATCACAGAACATTTTTTTCTAGAGATCTGACTTTTGGTCGGACGACTACCTGGATTTAGAGATATTTTAAAAGATTTAACCCGTTTACCATGGGTTTCAGAATATTTCAGGGCTTATCACAAAACTTTTAAAGATTTCAATAGATTTCAAAATATTTCGAGAGATTTTATATCACTTCCAAATGCATCGCATGTAACTTTGAAACATTTCAAGAGATTTCAGAGATTTTCTAAGGATTTCAAGTTCTTCAAAAATATTTTAAGGGATTTTCAAGAATGTTTTGAGATTTCACGGTCTAGATAAAGGATTTTTATGGATTTGAACTAATTTTAGAAGACCCCAAAGTATTTAAAAAGATTTTCAAGAATGTCGAAATATTTAAAAATATTTCAAGGAATTTCAGAAAATTTTTTTAGATTGCAAAATATTTGAAAAAATGTCAATAGAACTCTAAATTTATGGAATTTCACGGGCTTTCAAAAAGAATGAAAAAAATGAAAATATCAAATCAGGTATGAAACAGGTCACTGACCTTTTTTAAATAGTGAGGGTGACCACACGTTTTGTTTTATCAGGGCATGTCCTGATTTTTTATTGCTTTCTTGAGTTTACAATTTGTTGTACTATGTCTTGATTTTTTATTCCCGAAAACGAAAATGAGGGATTTTTATTAATAAGGGGAGTGCGCGTAACGGGGTACACGGATTTTAATCATTTTTTGCTAGCGAAGAGATCTGAATTTGAGATGAAAAATCTCAAACTGTTCGCTTAGATACAAAGTGGTTTACGAGGAAAAAAAAGAGTTGAAAGAAATCCGCGCAAAATGAGTATCGGTCGAATTGTGAATTGACCAAGCAAGCACCGATCGAGTAATGGTTTAGATTTCAGGCTACAGAGTTTTGCTGTCATGCGTTTCCGTCCTCGCTCAGAATAGTTAAATTTTTAGTTGAAAAAATAAATGTTCAATAAAAAAAACTAATTTTCTACCAAAAAAGAATAATTTTCATCAAAATACATGAATTTTCCAACAAATAGTTGAATTTTCAACTGAAGAAGAATAGTGTTCAAAGAAACATGATATAGTTAAATTTTCAGTTAAAAAATTAATTTTCAATTTAAAAAAAACTAAAACTTGGAACTAAAAATTTGCACAAAAATTTCTTAAATATTCCGAAGATTTCATAAAGGGTTCAGGGATTTGAAAGATTTGAACAAGGCTTGCACACCAGATTTCTAAGATTTCAAAGCATTTCAAAATATTTCACAAAGATTTCAAATATTTTAATGATTTCAAATCAAGAATTTCAAAAGATTTGAAGGATTTCAACAAGGGTACAGTACAACAGATTTTAAAGATTTCAAAAAATTTTAAAGAAATATTTCGAAAATATTTCATAGATCTCTTAAAGATTTCAAAAATTTTCACAAAGATTTTAAGGATTTTAAAAATTTTACCAAAATTTTGAAAGATTCCAAAAGATTTTACAGAAATTTCAAGATTTTAAATTTAGGGAATTTAAAAAGATTCTAAGGAATTTTTAATTAGTTTCAGTAATTTAATGGGATTTTAAACAATTTGAAATATTTATGGTATTTTAAAAGATTCCATGGCACTTGCAGGAGATTGAAAAAACTTCAGGGAATTTCCCGGATTTTTAAGAATTTTGAAACATTTTATCCGTGCATTTTGGTACAAAAAATATGAATTTTCAACTTAAAGCATGACCAAATAAATGAATTTTCAACGAAATAGTTGAATTTCGAACTAAAAAAGATCAATTATCAACTAAAAATTCAATTAATTTTTTACCAAACTGATGAATTTTCTTGGTTCAAAATTCATGTTCAAAATTCCCTATCTCATGTTTGAACATCAATCTTCGTCAGTTGAAAATTCAACTAATAGTTCGAAAATTTCTTTTTACATTCTGATCTAGAGAAGGTATTAGACTTGTATAAAATTTGACCCCCCCCGTTCCGGTCAAATGTCCACGTTTTGAGACCCCCTGAACCCAAAAACCAGGTTTTTACGAATGTGTCTGTCTGTATGTATGTCTGTCTGTGAGCACGATAACTTTCGAAAGAATTGACCGATTGGACTGGCCTTTAGTATACTCTTTCAGTCTCCTAAACTAAAGGTCAAGTTCGTTAGCCAGCCATTTTGGATGAAAATTAAAAAAGTGAGAGCATTTTGAAAATTTTTTAGACCATTTTTTTCAAAATTTGAACATTTTATGTGCGGCTGTTCATAGTACTCGGAAATTCAAACAATTTATTCTCATGACATTTTTCGATAAAATAAAAATTTTCACAGTCACGGCATTTTCAAAATCCAAAAGAAGAATCGAAAATTCACATTTTCAGCCAAACAACGCATGATACGGAAAAAAGTCGAGACGAGAAAAGTGTTTCTTTTTGCACGCCCTACATGATTATCATAACGACTTTTTGAATTTTCTTGAAAAATAAAAAATTCACATTTTTATTGCACAAGAAATAATGAAAAGTGGAAAAAAATCAATTTTACGGTCAAACTATGCAAGATACGACAAATGATGACTGGACTAAAATTGTGCACTCAAAAAAGATCTACAAATTTGTTTCTGGTCACTTTTTGACAGGATGTGTAGTTTTCGTCTTATTCGTAAAAAATAACATTAACAGTGAAAAAATCAGCCCGATAAGCGGACACATTCTCATCAAAACTTTGCTTATTTACTTTATTTTTCATCTCGGTTGTGTTTTTTCACAATATTTCATTGTTTTTATGTTCTCAATACTATTTCTAACGATTAAAGAATAAAATAATCATCATTAATGCTCATGGTACTTGAAAATTTGTATTTTAAAGTATATTATTACTTATACTGAAGTAAACTATTACATGGTGCACATTATTTCCATGGTGCACATTATACTTCATACACCAAGGGCATGATTTGCAAGTTTCGTGCCCCCGATTATCATGTATCACAGGGGAGGTCTGACGTGGCGAGTCGAATCGGTACACTTCACTTTTAGCGCCGGTTAACAATATTTTATTTTTCAAAAATTTCTTAAATTTCCAAAATTTTCATAAATATCAAGAATTTTCAAAAATTTCAAAAATTTTCAAAATTCATTTAATTTTCAAAAATTGTTGCCAATTTTTGCTCAATGTTGCTCAAAATTTTTGAAAATTTTCAGAAATTTCCAAAATCCCCTCTCCCGAAACTCCTCTGTACCTCACCCTTTATCTGTAGGTTTATCATGTACGATAAGTATTGCTTCAATGCTCTAATGATACGTGGACAATAATGGATAGTGGATAGTGGTGGGAGAAGTACAATAATGAGGCCATTATTGTACTGCTCCCACCACTGACCCATAAAGGGCTACTTAAGTTCCTGAAAACAGGCACGCAATACGCGCGAATCATGCCTGCGGTGTATAACGTATATTATTGCATGAACATTTTTACTGCAGAAAAAATAATGAAAAAACCAAAAATTAACTTCGCGGTTCTCCACGACCTCGTCCTCCTCGACCTCGACATTCTTGAAATTGGCCACGAACATTGCTTGAGCTTAAGGCCATTTGAACAAAAAAATTGGCAACTTGCCTCTGTTGTTCATATGCCCGACGTTGAATAGCCTGCTGCTTTCTCTGCCGTACCCATCTCCCAGATCTGGGCGCTTGTGTACTATGGCTGAAATAAAAACATATACATTATTGTAGTATTCTTCGCTTAATTAATCTAACGTTTCAACATTTAAAGTAGAGAAACATATTTCTTACCATTATTCTCCTCCTGGCTGGTGTTATGTGGGCCTAAAATTATATATTATTAATTGATTATACTATAGGGAATACACGTAGGTACATTTTTAGTTAAAAAATTAATTTTGTACCACTGAAATGGATTTTCAATCAAAAAGAACAATTTTTAACAAAATTCAAAATATTAAAAAAAAAGGTATAAGAAAATAAATAACAATTTACCGTTTAAGGTAAGAGATGCCATTTCATCCACATCTACATTTTGTGGAGCTGAAATAATATATCTATTGTTAATTATATTATATTATTCTGAAAAATTTAGTAAAAGTTGCCCAGAATTTAAAATAATTCAAACTACCTCCGAAATGTTGATAAAATATAATGATGAATTTAATTTTTGAATTTAATAATAAATTTTAACAAATTTTCCACAACACATGGAATAAGTAAAGTTTTAATAAAAAATTAATTTTGAACCAAAAAGGTGGATTTTCAATCAAAAAGAAAAATTTATAACTCATTTCGAAAAAAATGAGAAAATAATGAACAATTTACCTTCTGTAGAAGAGGATGTTGAGCTTCCCGGATTTGCATTTTGTGGAGCTGAAATTGCATATATATTATTAATAATATTATATTATTAAGAAGAATTTAATCGAATTTGCCCAAGATTCAAGAGATTTCAAATTACATTAAAGGAAGACTTTTTAAACATTTTAAGACATTTTTAATGAAAATAAACAATCTTTAACAAAATACAACAGATTTCAACTAAATTTGGATTTTTACATTCTCATCTAGAGAAGCTATTAGGTTTGTGTAAAATTTGACCCCCCCGGTTTTTGTAAAATGTCCACGTTTTGAGAACCCCTGAAAGCAAAAAACAGGTTTTTACGAATGTGTCTGTCTGTATGCCAGCCATTTTGGATGAAAATTCAAAAAGTGAAAGCATTTTTATTGCACAAAAAATAATGAAAAATCCAAAAATTTAATTTTACGGTCAAACTATGCAAGATACGACAAATGATGATTACACAAAAATTGTGCACTCAAAAAAGATCTACAAATTTGTTATTGGTCACTTTTTGACAGAATATGTAGTTTTTGTTTTATTCGTAAAAAATAACATTAACAGTGAAAAAATTGGCCCGATAAGCGGGCACATTCTCATCAAAACTTTGCTTATTTACTTTATTTTTCATCTCGGTTGTGTTTTTCCACAATATTTCATTGTTTTTATGTTCTCAATACTATTTCTAACGATTGAAACAATAAAATATAATAATAATTCAAACAATTTATTCTGACTGAAAATCTGACTTTTATTTCAGAATGCGTTTTGATCTTTGTTTACTAAAATAATTGCTCTGAAAAAATTCGACTATTACATTTATATTTCAAGAACTATGCTCCAAATAGACGAAATGAATATATATATATATATATATATAT